>CAUYRT010086050.1:0-26989 GCA_963574885.1 Lepilemur ruficaudatus | reverse complement strand
CTTTTAAGTGTTCCAACTTTATGTTCCATCTGCAACGGCAACATGGGCGCAGTACGAAAAATCAAGTACATAAATTTTTAAAAACAGACAGCAAAAATCTACACTCTTGAGAAATAGACCAGTAAACATTTTTTTTTTTTTTGAGACAGAGTCTGACTCTGTTGCCCAGGCTAGAATGCCATGGCGTCAGCCTAGCTCACAGCAACCTCAAACTCCTGGGCTCAGGCGATCCTCCTGCCTCAGCCTCTGGAGTAGCTGGGACTATAGGCATGCGCCACCATGCCCGGCTAATTTTTTCTATATATTTTTAGTTGACCAATTAATTTCTTTCTATTTTTAGTAGAGATGGGGGTCTCGCTCTTGCTCAGGCTGGTTTCGAACTCCTGACCTTGAGCGATCCTCTCGCCTCAGCCTCCCAGAGTGCTAGGATTACAGGCTAGACGGGTAAACATTTGATGTTTATAGTCAGGATTCTTTTTTCTACATGTAAACATTCCTTTAGTATTATTATCATTGTTATTAATTAAAAAAACAATAGGATCATGTCAAGAAGGCAGTTTTAAGCCTGCAAATTCTGGATAACCAGGGTTTGAATCCTGGCTCCTATAGTTATCACTGTGTGACCTTGTGCAAATTACTTAAACCTTGATGGGAGGTTGAGAATGATATATAGTACCTCCTTCATGGGTTTGCTAGGGGGATTGGTGAGTTTATTCACCAATTTTTGAAATGCTTAGCACTGAGACTGACATCTAGTGAATGGTCAATAAATATAGCTACTAAACATTCGAGGACAGGAACCAAATACAGTGTATCTTGCTTTTTACTGAATCTACTTGACCTAGCGTAGTGCCCAGCTCATTTAAGACATTTGTTGAATGAATGAGTTGTTCTAATTAGCACGGGGACTGGAGAATTGTCAGCATCCCTGCCCTTCCTCCCTCACATAATTTTATTAGGAAAAGCAGGGATTGGAGATATTACTAATGTGCTTGTTCTCTTCTTCCAGTTGGGAATTTATGCTTGAGTTGAGAAGTGAACTGTTGCTTTTAAAATAGAGCTAATTTTTTTTTTTTTAATTTCTACTTCCCGAATTTAAAAAACAAGAAGCCAACAACCCAATTAGTACAGTTTAAAGTCTATTTCACATCAAGGTTCTCTAAGCTGAGACTCAAACCAGTTCTGATTCAAGGAAAAAATAGGCTTTCAAGGTTTCTCATCCCCGAACCTTTCAGCTCATGGGGGACTGCCACTACATTTGCATATGCCATGAACAACAGGAAAATCCTTTATTTTGTCCTCTTCAAAATTTGCAGCCGTACCCAAAATACTCACAGCTGGAATAATTAGCAACTCAATTTATTGCCTTCCGTTTTCTAAATAGAAGCTTCGACTCTTGATATTTAAATAGTGTCACAGTGTGATATAACATAGCCTTTTTCATGGTAAAACTTTTTTTTCCTCCATGAAATGATATACTGCTCAGTGTGACAGGCAAGGTCTCTGGAGGTCATTAAAGAAACCTGGTGTTTTGTGAGCAAATCCATTTCAGAGTCTTTGGGATGAGATGAGGAGTCTTTT
This sequence comes from Lepilemur ruficaudatus, assembly GCA_963574885.1. Classification (NCBI taxonomy): domain Eukaryota; kingdom Metazoa; phylum Chordata; class Mammalia; order Primates; family Lepilemuridae; genus Lepilemur; species Lepilemur ruficaudatus. Next base: position 25,408 of record CAUYRT010086050.1, on the reverse strand, counting down.
TTTTTTTCCCCCTGGAGTTGTTAACTTGGTGACTTTTTTCAAGTTAATTGGTAAGAGTCTTGATACAGTAGGAGGGAAAAACAAAGACTCCTGACTTTGACTTCAAATTTGACCTTGAATTTGCCGCACACTGTGACATGGGAGTGTGGAGACAGCGGTTCAAATGGGCTCACACTCGCGATCCCTCCAGCCGGAGGTGGAGGAGGAAAGAATGCACACCGTCAGACACAGCCAGTGGGCAGGAGGAGTTCTCCCATTGTGTGGAGTGCCTGTCCCCTGCAGAGAGTCAGAGAATATTCGAGGGTGAAGGACCCTTAGGGTACATCCCTTTCTTATACTCTGCTTCACGCTACTACATTTGTTTTGCATGTCTGTCTTGTCTCTTCAAACCACAAAGGCAGGCCCTCTCTCTTCTGCTTCCTGGTATCTTTCACTGCTCATAGTAGGTGCTCAAAACATCTGCTAAAGGAATTCACCAACTATGGCACAGTGTCAAGTGTACAGGTTTTGGGGCCAGGCACGCTTGGACTCAAACCTCAACTCCACTGGGAATTGCATGATTGCCATTGGACCTCAGAAGCCTCCTTTAAAACAATGGAGATAACAATATTTACATCACAGAATTGTTGGAAGGGCTGGAAGAGAACATGAAAACAATCTGTGAGCGCAGAAAGTGGCCCACAGGAAGTGTCATACCAGTGGGGACCCAGCAGACTCAAGGCCACATGTGGCCCTCCAGATCCCTGAGTGCGGCCCCTCGACAGGATCCAACCTTCACAGAACAGATCACTTTATTAAAAAGATTTGTTCTGTAAAATTTGGATTCAGTCAAAAGGCCACACTCAAGGATCCAAAGGGCCAAAGGGCCACATTCGGCTCCAAGGCCACAAGTCACAAGTGAGCCAATATCTATTGAGCATGGAATATGCATCACATGGTGCTAGATGCTTTGGATACAATGTTGAATAAGTCCTTATGCGTATAGGGAATTTCTAATTGGAGAGACAGAACAAATAAATAAAACTCAAGTCCAGGTAAACAACAAATACACGAAATAATTATAAAATGTGGGAAGTGCCACGGAGAAAACGTTAGTGTGGTCACTCATCTCTCAGCAGAGGATCGGGGACGTGTGAGTATAAGAAGCAGCTACCCATTCAAGAACTGATGAAAAGGGCATCCCAGGCAGAGGAAACAGCATGTGCAAAGGCCCTGAGGTGGTAAAGACCTGATTTCTGAGGATGTGAAAGAAGGACAATGTGGATGGAACACAGCGGTCCAGGGGCCGGTGGCAGGAAGAGGAGGCCAGCAGGATGAGGTACATCATACATGGCTTGAGGGCCTGGGATCTGGATTTTAGATCAAGAACAAACAGTTTTAACCATGTCTTCTCTTTGAGTTAAGAAAGCACATTTAGGAGCATTCCATCTGAAAAATGACTACAGTAGAAGAGACTCGTGGAATTTTCAGTACAGGCCTCTGTGATTACAAATAAATAAATAAATAAATAAAAAGCTGTTTTCTTTGACCTCTGCCTTGAGGGTTTTGGTTTTTGTCCAGAATATTCTAGCCAGCTCTCAATATTGCACTTATTTTTCTATTTACATTTGGATATAGTTAGGCATCATGAGTTTGGCATGGCCAGAACACAACTTTCAATTTTCACTCCAAACTTCCCTTCTCTTCCAGGCTTCTCCCGTCATCAGTTAAAGAAGCCATCACTCCTCAGGCTGTGCGGGGCCATCCCGGGAAGCAGACTCTGAGAGAAGAAATGTGTGTGCAGGACGTGTATCAGAAAGCACTCCTGGGAATACCGCCTGCGAAGGCGTCAAGGAGGAAGGCTGGGTGGAGGGGATGCTGTTGCGAAGGGGCCTTGGTTAATGTCAGGGGCTGGCCGGCTCTGCCAGGCTGTTCCAACTTGGGCTGAGGAGGCTGGGCCTTCATACTCGCACTGGGACCGTCACTGGACGTGCGCTGTTCCCAGAGGAGCTGCTTGCAAGAGGTGGCTCTCTTCCACTGAAGGCTGATCTCAGGGACTTGCCTGAGATCTGTTGGCTGCCAGCGTCCCCAGCAGCTGGGGGGAGTGCAAGCTCCAGCCCTGGAGGGTGGCATCTGCGTGGGCACCATGCCGTCTACCTCATGGGGCTTTGCCACGGTTCCTGTCCTTCCCTCCCCCCAGTCCATCACCAGTTGCTTTCCTCTCTGCCTCTGACACACCCCCGACCTCTGCTTTCCACTCACCTCTACACCACCTTGCCCCTGGCCTGCTGCATACAGCAGCTGCTAAACAAGCCTGTTTCCACCTTGCCCACCACATCCCTTCCCCTCTCAGGAGTCACCCACTGTCTGCAAACACTAGACAAATCCTACTACTCCCCTGCTTAAAACCTTCCCATTCCCTACACTTAGAAGAAATCCAGCTCCTCTTCGTGGCCTCTAGGACATCTCATTACGGTCTACACCATCTCTTCCCAACTCCGCCTGCTCTGCCCCTGAGATGCCTGCCACGCTTTCTGCTGTTCCTCACAGAGGCCAAGCACTTCCCCACATCTAGGTAGTCACCCTGTGTTTCCCTTGTTCTGGAAAGTTCTTTCCTCAGATCTTTGCCTGGCTCCTCTTTCTCAGGTCTGTTGAGTCTCTCCTCAAAGCTCACTTCCTCAGAAACTCTTCCTTGATCAGCCCTCCCCAGGCCAGCCCCTCATCACCCCACCTTGCCCAGGGGTGCAGCCTGGGCCTGGGGTGTGAAGGCCCCTTCCCCTCCCCCTACATCGGGACAACTCCGTGAACACCAACCCCTTTCAGCAGCCATCTCATCTGTTCCTTGTTCATCCTCTGCTTTCCCTAACGTGTGCTCAGCCCGTGGGGGCCAGGATTCCGGCATCTTCGTCACCATTGTACCCCAGCCCCTGGAAGAATTCCCAGTACGTGCTTGGCGTGACATCAATTTCTAGTAAATGAGTAAAAGCATGAACCAATACAGGTCTTGAAAAGATCTGGAAAGGTCATTTTCTACTGCCTGCAGGAGGTGACGGATTTAAAAGGTTTTCCATCTGCGCTTAGGTGCGATGCTTCTATGTATGCGTCCTCTTCGAGGGATCCCCTCCTCTCTGGCTTTCAAGATTTTGCTAAACAAGATCATGTTCTCGTTATTCCTGCACAGAGTTATTTTAAATCCTTTGGGAAAACTTTACCTTTCTATTCTGAGGAGCCTTCGGTGTGTTTCATGAGAGCCTCTCCATTCCCCTGATCTTCTAAATTGGAATTCTCCTCGACTTTTCTGTCGTTCTTGAGGGATGCCAGCCATGATCATGTTCATTATTTCCACTTGGACACCCAGTGGCTTTGGAAAATAGTGGGATAATGCATTTTTGATTAATTTCTAATATTCTACTTAGTGATCCTGTGCATTTTGCAGCCCTGCAGCCTCCTTTCTTTCCACGGCAACCCGATGGATGTACTTAATATATTCAGGCATTAGTTTACATGAATCTCCAGGCCAGTTCCTGGATCGTAACTGGGACCTCAGAGATGATCTTTCTATAAGTCTGGAAGAATTTTTGGTAAATGTACTTGTTCTTTATCTGTCATTTCTCTGCCCACGTACAGAGCAGTTTATCTTCATAGGTTTGATATCTCTGCAAACATGAAGATTTCATGGTGCATTTTCTCTTCCAAACCACTTTTATTAAAATATGATCAGAACGGTTTTCATCTTGGAAAAATCCTATGTTTACCCTCTTCCACCCAGAGAAGTATCCATTTATCTTCCTCCTTTCCCCCACCTCGGTAAGGAAGGGGTCCTGCCCAGTACACCTTTCTTTATTTCCTTATCTCTGGTGCTTTAATCCCTACGCGACAGTCTGAAGAGTTGCATTTGCCGTCATGCTGAATGGGGCTCGTGTTGACAATCTTTCAGATGTTAACGTGTTTACCAGTACTAATCAAGCCACATGTACTGATATTTTGTGTTGTGACTTCAAAGCTAACCATTTCAAAACACTTTTTGGGAACAGACTTTTTTCCTAGCGCCTTTCTTGCTTGGAAAAGATTGGAGAAGGAGACTGGGTCTCCAGCCTAACTATCTCCTTGTCTCTCCCTTGAATAGACCTTTCATCCTGAGGGGACACGTTGATCCTCTAGCTGTTTTCTCTAATTAATTGATTAATTAAAATATTTTTCATCAAGGCAAAATTCACATAATATAAAATTAGCCATTTTAAAATATGCAGTTCAGTGGCAGTCAGTGCATTCACAATGTCGTACAGTGACCACCTATATTTAGTTGCAAAACATTTTCATTACCCCCCAAAAAACCTCATTCCCATTAAGCAATAATTCCCAATTCCCTCATTCTCTCACCTCCAGCTTTTGGCAACCACTACTCTAGTTTCTGTCTCTATGGCTTTTCCTGTTCTGGATATTTCATGTAAATTGACTCATGTAATATGAAACCTTTTGTGTCTGGCTTCTTTTCATTCAGTATAATATTTTCAAGTTAGTTCCCACTGTAGCATGTATTTAGTATAAGTACATCCTTCTATTTTATGGCTGAATACCATTCCATCATGCATGTGTATGCGTGTGTCCGCTTTTTGTTTATTCATTCATCCACCGATGAATATTTGAGTTATTTCCACCTTTTGGCTATTGTGAATAGGCTGCTATGAACAATGGTGTGCAAATGTCTGTCTGAGCACCTGTTTTCAATTCTTTGGGGGATCTACCTAGGAGAGGACTTGCTGGATCAGATGGTAATTCTATGTTTAACTTTTCGAGGAACCGCTAGTTGGTTTCTAAATGTAGAAAATGACAATCACCAATGAACTCCTCAGCAAGGTCAAATTCTGGTTGGCACTAAACATTTTGCCAGTTTCCTTGCATCCTACCCATGTCCTGAGCTTGTTTTTGAAAACTTTTAATGAATTACAAAAATAAGCATTATTGCCAAAGAGCATTATCGCCAAAGTAGCAGAAGTAGCAGAAAGAGTAAAAATACTTTTTGCCTTACAAAATGTTTGAATATACCCACCTCAGCAGGCTCCCATTTCAGCAAAGAAGTTTTAGTGAGTGCCTGATAGGGTTTATATTCTAGGAAAGCTATCCATGACATTTTTTATTAAGAAGGTTTTATTTACCACATACCCTGAGCAATGTATTATAAACAGTACATATCCACTAGGCCCAATACTGCCTAACTTGATGAATGAGTCTAGGTATGCATGAGTTTAAAAAGTTTAGGCTAAGAGAGAAATGACATCTTATTTTAGACAACAAAATCAAGAAGTCCTTCCTAGCCAGGGTTTGAAGAAATTCTAGCCTTCTTATAATACGTCTGCCATGAGATCAGAGAGGCTCTGACATACAACATCTCAAAGTGTGTTTTTTGGATCACCACGTGTATTTGTATATTACTAGCTTTAGGTAAAGAAGAAGTTCAATGATATTTAGGAAATAATGGAATAAATGGAATTAAGGAGATTACCGCAGATCTTCACAAGCCTTTAATACTTAAATATCCTAAATATCCCAGCATTCTATAATATTTATCATTCCATTTACTTATTTGCCCACATAAGTTTTATACCCACCCTTCTTCCCAGTCTTACAACTGGTATTCCATGGTTTTCTTCATTTCAGAAATGAAGTTCTAATCCATTTCTCTCTATTTCTAAATGAGTATACTAAGGCTTAGAAAGAAGTAAAAAACCAACTAACCAACCAAAAACCCATACTGGTTACTGTTGTAGGTGCTCAAGACCCATTTTCTGGGTGGATAAAGGAGGGAAAGAAGGAAGGAAGGAAGGAAAGAGGAGAAGAAGGAAGGCGTATCAATGGTATAAAAATTAAAGGGGACAGATTAAGTATTTTATGGGATTTGTTCAAGGACCGGGTTTGAACAAATGGATTTCTCTGAATTCCTGCCTAGCCACTGACAATCCTTAAGTCATCAAAGCAATCCTAGATGTAGGCGCTGGGAGAGGTGAAAGAAAACAAAAGAAAAAGAGAGAAAACTGCTACTCGTTTTTGTGTCTTGTGGATTTGCTTCTTCCACAGCAACAGTGTGTAGAGATTTCTAGCATTTAAGTTTGAGGCACTGTTGCTTCCTTTTTAACCCTCCAATAAAAGATGGTTATCTTTAATACAATTTATTTTTCCATTTGAATTTACATCAGGCCCTTCAAGGCCTGAGCAAACATAAGAAGGCCTATCCGCATATGTACCCACATTTCTTTAGATGTGTAACAGCCACAGGTGCGTTATTTTCTTCCTATTTAGCACTCTTCATGAAATGATATAAGAGCTCTTCAGGGATATTAATTAAGCTTTAGAGCAACCCCTGTGACACGTCTGCCTGCCTACATATATCTGCTGGACACTCAGAAAGGAGTGCTTTGCAGAAGTGTGCCATTCAAGCGTGTTTGTAGGCCAGCCACATACCCACTGACAATGCACAGAGCAGATCCGTACATTCCAGTCATCAAGGAAAAAATGCCATTAGAAAGGGCAACCATCATTTAGCATCAACACATAAATATCGCCATGGCACTTAATACGCTCCCACGCAGATCCTACGGCAACCTCCCCGTCACAAAATGAGTCCCAGGGAAGCAGGCTCCGAAAGCTCGGCTTCCTTGAAAGGTTCCTGGTTTCTTAAACGCTGGGTTTCCTAGGGCCCCAGGCGAGGCTTTTTAAAAATGCAAGTGTCAAGGAAAACTGTCATGCATGTTTGCCTTAAGTAGCCGAAAAGCTTGTCACTGCCATCTTGGAAGTCTTGACGAAGATGCAGTTGGACACGCCGAGGCATGGTAAATTGAAAACTGCCTGACAGGGAGGTGGTGTGTTAGACTAAAAGGCAGGTGCCCGCCTTCGGGCATTTTCTTTGCAAGTGGCAGAATTAAACAAAACCTAAAGGCGAGTCTGACGGGGGGAGGCTGCCTTTGCAGACTTCTCGAAGGCTTGGACTTGAACTGGGCTCCTTTCTGGCTCTTAGGTTTTGCTTGACAAGAGGTTCAGTGGTTACGTGAAGAACAAAGTCATGTCTGCATTTCAGTGGACAGAAGTGAGGAAGGGGAGGAAGAGCAGAGATAGGGAGGGGAGGATCAAGGAAGAAGGAGGAAAGTCAGGGGCAGGGGCAGGCTGGGACGGCACCTGCTGCCTCTAGGAAGCTGGAGGGGACAATGGCTGATGGGCCGACTGCTGGCAGCACGTGGGGCTCTGAGCCCGGCTGCCCCAGAGGCAAACTGCGCAGCCTCAGGTCAATGATTTGTCATGGTTAGATCTTAGTTTCCTCACATGGAAATGATGGAAATGATTAGAAGTATTTCTTAGGAATACTATGTGGATTAAGTGAGGAGCTCAGTGCATACTTACCACTGAGTAGACCCTCAATAAATGTTGGCTATTACTGTTATAAAGATAATTATCAATGAATCCCATACCCTGCCTACTTTAAGTATATATCTTCTTCCTTTTATTTCCTCTTGCTTCTTTCTTTCCATCTTCCCTCCCTCCTTCCCTCCTCCCGCCTCTGCTCTTCCTTAAATATAAGATCCATTGGTTGACTTCAGTGTGCTTTAACTTCCTCCCTTTCTGGTGTGTAAACCAAGGTCTTTCTTCCTCCTTGTGGCAAATTCAACCCTAACACCCCTTTGCATAGATCCTTTTTTGGGCTTCCATCCCACACAGAATAAACCTTAGAGTGCTGAGCCTAGAAGGCGCCCCTAACCTGGGCCATGAGACCTTCCAGCACCGTCTCCTGAGGCTCAGTACGGTTGGACCAGAATACTTGCACACCCTTTCTGGCCTTTTCTTGTTTTCTTGCCTTTGCCTGGAATGCCCTTTTGGTGGGGTAATTGTCACTGTCCTGTCCGGATGGAACTCAGACACCATTCCGGCCAGCCAGGCTTCCCTGACCAGGTAGGCACGGGTGTCCCCAGCTCTCCTTGCTTCCGCAGAGTCCCCTGAGCTTACGTCCAGCTCACAACATTCTATATCTACATAAACGATCTGCTCTGTGGCCTTCCTCCCTTTGGACTGTCATTCCCAGAGGGCACGGGTTACGTCTCTTCCATCCTTTACCTCGGTGCCATGGGGCTCACACGCTAGCAGGACCCCCACCAATGTTGGCTGAATTAAACTAAAGTCCTATGAACACAGCTGATAATGGGATTACCAGCAGGAGGTGGGAAATACAAAAATCTTTATTTAGCATAAAATCGGAGTTCCAGATAAAGCAACTATGTAAGTTTGGCCTGAGGGCCTCTTATTGACAGAGCCCTCACATACTTATTTCACAAAAGAGGCTGTCTTCCTTGCTGGATTTTGAAGCCCTTGATCAGAACGCTCTTCTGTAATAGTTGTTCGAACAATAATACTGCTGTACGAGGCATTTCTCTTGGGACTCAGAAACTTCACTGAGTCATCTTAGACATTCGTATAACATCCCCGTTAGGTAGATGGAGGCAAAGGAGACAAGGAGAAGAGGCAGATTCAAACGCTGCCAAATTATAAATGAGAAAAGAAAAGGCAGCAGAGGTTACATGTTTCAAACCACGTAGGCCACGCTGCGGGACGGTTTAGGCGCAGCGAGAAAGCGCCCTACAGCTAGAACCAAGGGGAGCGAGTGAATCGGATTTTCCCTGCAGCGCTGCCTCTCTCTCATGCTACGCCTGGCATGTGAGAAGGGGCGTTAGCATTCCTGCGGTATCCGAGTATCTAGCATGTTATTCCTTGAGAAAGAAAGTCCTCTCAATTCTGTCTAAAATCCAACACCATAAACTTCAGGGCTCTTATTTTAAACCAATAGAAGAAATTCAGGCTATTAAAGACGGAGGAATAAAGAGAGATCGTAACATTTGAATTGAGATGAACGTAATTTGGTACAATCTATCAAAACTCAAAATGCACATTGTACATAACCTTTGCTCTAGGAATTTCAGTTCCAGGAATCTAACTTTTGAATATAATCATATAAGTATGCAAAGAAAGATATCTACACAGAACTTTTCATTATAGTTTTGTTTATAACAGCAAAAACCTGAAAGCAATCTAAATGTCCATCAAGAAGAGACTGGTTAAATAAATTATGGCATTATGGAATATTACATAGGCTTTAAAAAAGAATGTGGTAGGTCTACATTAAATTACCTGAAAAGATTTCCACAATATCTCATTAAGTTAAAAAAAGGAAGTTGCCAAATGGTATGTATATGATTCCATTTATAGAAAACTTTTTAAAAAAAGTTCAGATATCCATAAACATGTTTGAAGGCCTAAAATAATAAACCTTCAAGCAAAATTTCCTTATAAATAGAAATTCAGAAGCAGAGACTATTTCTTTTTACTTTCTATCTTTCTAATTGTTGAGAATCTTCTCAACGATTCTCTCTCACCAAGAGAATGTATACCTTTTGTAATAAAATAGCTGAAAAGACTAAATCTGTTGCAATATGTGCTCTAATTCTTTGCCTTAAATTCTTGACCTTTCCTTTGCAGAGAGAAAAGGAGATAAAAGATTCTGTGCAGGATAGTAGGCACCAAAGTCCCCTCATCATGCAGGAAATAGTTCAAGGTGCTAGGAAAGGCTTGAGCCCGAGGCCTGCCTTGCAGCCCCACGTGGACGTTTGGAGTGGGAGGCCTTGGCGAGTTGTGGAACATTCTGAGCCTCACGCTCCTTGTCTGTAAAATAGACATTTGACTACAGTAGGTGATCTTCGCATGGGTTCCAGTTTGAAAATTCTGCTTCTGTGCAGCCAAATGATGCCTCCTTGTCTGAAATGACTGGGGCTCAGTTTTAGCCATCTCCGATCGTGTTGACCTTGATTGCGTCTTCTGTCTGGCTTCTGATGTAGTGATCAGATCACAGGGCCAAATTCCAAGAAGAGGGCATCTGCTTGTTTCCACATTGTCACCAGTGGACCTTTTCTTTTCTCTCTCTGCATGTCTTCCTCTGTCTCTATCTCCATCTCCATCTCCATCTCTACCTCTGTCTCTGTCTCTCACTCTCTGCCTGAAATAGCCCTTTGGCTTTAGCTCCATGAAGAACGCCACACTTCTCCCCTTTCCCTAAACTGAATGGTATTATGGCTTTGAAGATACACAGTATGGTCAGGACATGAGGAGGGCCCCATCTTTACGCTGCTACATATTTCCAAAGACAAGGCAAACAACAGCGAAAACTCAGAAGACACGTGAAATATACCCTTCCCACCTTGTTGGCACACCCACTGCAATGCCATCACACATACCATTACAGTGAAATTCTAGGTGGGTTTAAATGTCTGTGTGCTGCATTTACCCTCTGCTCCACTGAACCCCACTACTTCTAGCAATATCGACTTAATTCACAGGAGTGTAAATGGCAATGGGCATCATTATTAACACAAGGATATCATGCATTTTAGGACAAAAACCATTCTGATGTTATCTATCTTCATTAAGGAGCTGACAGACCCCTGCAAAACATCCCACCTAGACATACCACAACAAAGAAGATACAATGCATTGCTGAGAACATTATGAGCTTGAAGCATGGAGTTAAATGTTTCCCATTTATGGTTTTATTAAAAAGAAAAACCAAAAATTCTTCAAAGTACTTCAACTTTATAAAGGTAAAACTGCTTCTCCAGCCATTTCCAAGAGATGGGAAATGTATCGAGATGTTTTGAGTTAACTTTCTCATCACGAGCCCTCGTAAAGAGCACTGGTTAGTAAGACAATAAATGAGCATGTTTTAATTAGAAAATGTGTAATCCAAGAACTTTTGCAGGAAAGAAGATGATAGCTTAAAAGAGATGTCAGGAGACTAATAAAAGTTAAAATGCATTAAGTGGCCATAGTGAACTCAAAGGTAAAGTCTTGGGATGTTTGAGAAGTGAACCAGAGAGGTAATGAATCGGAAGGGGCTGGGAGTCAGTCAGTGAAACTTACTCTTTCGACTTCATATTGGAATAAGCTGTGAACCCCCTTCTGTGCCCAGGCAAGCGAGATAACTCCATGGCCTGAAATCTCCCCACCCCAGCCAGGGCTGTGTCTGCCCCAGAGGAGAAAATCATTACAATAAGGAAATACGAGAAGGCGGCTGGGCTGTGGCCAAAGTAGCATTGAATTTGACCTGGGTTGGTCTGTGGCTCATGCACAATATTTGGCTATGGGCCACACTCCTTCCTCACCACCATCAGGCCCTACTCGGGCATGTGATCCAGGCCTGGCCAATTAATGTGGGCTGTTCACCAAGCCTCAAGGCTTGGGTCAATGATGGGCACGTGACTCTGGCTGGGTGCCATGGGACTCAATCAAGGGAGTGTTGTTGGAATACGGGCAAGAAGAGCTTCTCTTTCTGTTAGGTTTCTAAGCTATGAGAACATGGCCTGTAGTTCCCGTAAGGATCTCGCAAACGGAAGGCTATGTCTGAACGACGCTGGAAAGCCCAGAAAAGCAAGGCTGAGATCCAAACTCCTAATGCCTGAGTTAAGTACTACTTGAATCCAGTTCTGCCAGGAACTTGGCTCTGTCCCAAACCCTCCACCTTCCCAAGTTTCATCTTCCCAATATGTCAAAAGGGACAGTAACATCTATCCCCCAGGGGTTCAATTCAGATAACAGCATGTAAAGTATCTATTACCCTACTTAGCACAAAGCAGGTATTTCAGAGATGATTATGTCCTTTAAAAAAAAACAACAACCCCAAAAGAGTGTTCATTGGTTTCCAGAAAGTGAAAAGATTTTTAATAGGGCCACAGTCTCTCCTTTGTGGATTCTGAGGTTTAGAAGCTGGAAAAGATGTTCTTTGCAGTTCCCTACCTTCAGCATGCTGCTGTAGGACACAGGAAGGAGAAAGAAGAGCCCTGAACGGAGCACAGGAACATCCAGAGAACACACATGTGCATAGCACGGTCCCTGCTTGGAGGGCTTGTGAATTCATTCCTTCATTTTACTGAATTGGCAAGAGTGGGGCTAGGACAGAGTAGATTTCCCCAGGGTCCCACCACACGCTTAAATGGGCCTAATTCTCCCTATGCCTTCTCATCTCACGTTCCCAAGTATGGTAGAGAGGATCTGGCTTGATAAGAAATTAAAAAGCCACTAAGATTAAGCTTTTCATTTTAAATTCTTATCTAAGCAAGAAAGGCAATATTTTCTACCTTCCCTTCTGTGCAGGATTCTTAATTCATTTGTTCAAATAATTAAAAAAAAATAAGATTTTAAATCTCATCTCTTTGGTATGCAACATCTTTATAGGAGTACTAATTGTTGAGAAATAAACTCATGGATGCTTTACCCAATTGAAGCTTTAATAAATTGAAATACAATTTCAATACAATTTAACAAATAGAAAAGAATTGCTATTCATTCTCTTTTGAAACATAAGGCACACGCAATTTAAGTACTGATGAGAGAAAGTGGGGATATTTGCTGACTCCTAAGCAGTTATTCTGAGCAACAAATGGTCCTATGAGGGATTTTAAAAATACACGATTTTGAGGGTGCTCCTTTGTGTATAGCACTGCCGTAACCTTTAAAAATGAATATTTGCAAACAAGATTCGCAGAACAGCCCCAAATTGTTTGGTGGGTTTTGGAGACAAAAAAAGCTATCCGAGAAAGCTTTCTTAAACACTCCCATATAATCTAAAGGATGCAGCTTCAGCCGAGCAAATTGGCTGAGTACCTTGTGACAGTTTGCAATTCTGGGGACACAAGATCCCAACTCACAAAAGCAAGTGAGGCCACGACTAATAAATCAAGGGAACCTTCAGAAAAGTTGCAGAGCCTACTTCTCCTGCCTGGGAGAAACGCGAGGCCTTATCTGGCTTCTGTGAAAAGAAAAGGATCATTGGGGCGCCGGAATTAGAAGGGACTTGCACTTCATCAAGTTTCTCCCTGTCTGAGCCAGATAAAATGTCCCCTGGGAAGACTTCAGGAAATGCCCCAAGGGAATGACAGTTGATATTAGCTGAATGGGGGAAAGAGCACAGACAGAGATGGAAATACTCGGCTTTTTTCAACTATGAGCTTAACCCAAGAGTCCTCGACATTTACACAGACTCGGAGCAGAGTCCTGCTCTTACGATGCACGACCACGAGGTGGCCTCAATTCGTAATTGGGTCCCCGTGGTCCTGGCTGCTGAAGGATGCATTTTTTTTTTTTTTTTTAAGTTTTTTCTACCTCGAGGCTTAGCTGTGGCACCTTGCAAGCAAGAAGTTCAAGTCCTCAATAGGTTTTTAAATTTTACAGATGGGGCCAAATTTAAAAAGGACAGCTTCTCCTTGGGTACCTCCACTTTCAAGGATGCTTCCAAGTTTGCAAACCATGCCAAAGCAAGGATGGAGTGGTCTTGAGTAAGATGTAATGCTTGTTTCTCTCTTAATGCACCTTGTAATTTGCACATGTGCCACGACACTTTATTTATTTTCTTATTAATGGGTTTGAGTGTGTTTAACACCACAAGCCATAAATTACAGAGCAGTGGATTAGACCAGCCTCTATTTTCCTGCCAATTGTCAGAAAGCAACGTGGGGGATGAGGTGCCCTTCCTGACTAGCTTTTTCTCTACCACCACCCTTGCCTCCATTCAACAACCAACCCCCTTGTTTCCATCTGCCAAGAAAAAAAAAAAAAAAAAAAGAGACACAGGGTGGTATCTCATTGGTGAGCTTGCCTATTGAGTAGCTCAGTTATTGAGATTAATAAGCTGCCAGTTTCCAAGGAAGACTAAGAAAACTGCAAAATTAAAGTGCACTGCAACGTGAAATGCTGCTGGTGGCCAGGCGGGATCATGGTGTCAAAAAGGCAAGGTAAAGCTATAAAATAAGGCTGAGCTTGAAAGGCTAACCTAAAGGTCTCATTAATTTCCATGTTGCCTCTGATGAGAATTTAGAGGGGGCATAATGTTTTGCAATATGGAGAAGCCAAGCTGCCTATTGATCTGAAAGTGCTTCAGTGCATTTGGTTCACCTGGAATGAATTCTTGTTTTAAACCTCACTCGAAAACATTAAAAAACAAACCGAAAAAAAGCGAACAAGTTGCCTTGGTTTAATATTCTAAAAATCAAGCTTGTCAGTGATTCTGTCAGAAAATTAATCCTTAGGTAGAAAAATCAATCTGAGAACAAGTTTGGAATAGTCTTTGGACTCAGCACGGTGAAGATGTTTCAACAACCTCGTCTCTTCTCTGTGAACACCTTATTTACGAAAGGTCTTCAGTCTCGATTCCCAAATACACACTACTGTTAAAGCATCCAGATTAGGTTAAGATGACATCGTCTTGACGACAAAAAGTATGTCTTAAAAAAAATTCGGATACCAAAATTAGATTCCCTAGATACCACTCATCAAGCCCAACATTCTCAATTCCTTTTCGGAGTGTTTGCCTCACTTCCTGCTAACAGCAGCAACCGTGATATTCAAGGATGACCAAATGGCCAGCCACGGTGCCCCCAGCTGTGTGGCTTTCTCCTACCAATCTGCCAGCGCCCTGTTTGGAAGGAAAAAACCCCTAGAAATCACAGAGCTAAAAAAGTAGCTGTGGCGTCTCATTTCTTCAGTGTCGATCTGCACTCACATTTTGTAATATGCAGAGCATGAAGTCTCTCCCTGTAAATCAGCTCATACACGTCCCCTGCTGTGCCACCACGGAGCAGCGAGGCCTCAGATTTACCATCCTGGGTTGCCAGCAATTCCTCGGGGCTGCAGAGAAGGGTCCCTTACATCTTGCCTGGCTTATGATTTTGACAATGACTAATTCTATGTCCGCTAACAGGCTGAGGTTCATCCCATAGATCATTTCTCGCCTCGTGTCACTGATAACACATTGACTTCATTTTCACCGCCTAGGTAAATTAATTTGTTGTTTGCCATCAGAATATGCATAGCTTTTTTTTTTTCTTCCTACTTCCATACGGTGGTTAAGAGCAGGGGATTTGGAGTCAGGTAGACCCAGGTTCAAATCCCAGCTCTGCCACTTATTAATTGGGTGATGTGTAAGTAACTTAATCTCCCCAAGCCTTAGTTTCCTTCTATTTTAAATAGGGATAGTAACATACACCTAAAAGAAGGGTTTAAGGGATTAAATGGGATCCTGCATGTAAAGCTAAGTGCCAAGCAAAAAGTATTTGACAAAGATTCGCAGACCTATATAATCATGTAGAATAAATTTAACAAAATTTCTGGAAAGAGTTTTTTTTTTTTTAAAGAGAAAAATCAATTGCTGAGAGCTTTGGATACACTAAATATGCTATTATCTGTAAATGGATAATTTTCTGTGTTATACATATATGATTTTAGAATCAGAATAAGTCAGGTCAATAATTATACTTAATTCTTTTGTTGTATCATAAAGTCAATGTGTCCCAAGCTGAAGGGATACGGTTTTGGTTTCTGTCACAAAATTTGTTCCTTCTTTAGTAAATGATATCACTATTCACCCAGACACCTGACTTGAAAATTTCATGAAGAATCCTAACCTTTATCTTTGCATCCTAGCAATCATTAATTTCTGCTGATTCTACTTTCAGAGTACACCAGATTACCTTTGAATATTCAGCACCATCACCCTAATCAAAGGCACACCACTTTTCATCTTAACTATTAAATAGTCTCCCAACTGGACCTTGGTCTTGCATACCTTCCACCCTAACGTGCCCCTCAATCCATTTATCACATGGTAGATACCATCGTTAAAGACAACAAAACAAATGTACCTTATTATTTTACTCTCCTGTTTAAAATGCTTCAGTGACTTTTAACTGTTCTTGGGGAAGAGTCCAAAACCTTTAACACAGCTCAGAGCCTTGTCCCATCTTGCCCTGGCCTACCTTTCTACTTTGCTTTCTCTTCCAGGTACCTTACTAGTTTTTCTCCCAGCTGATCATTGTTTTTGCCACCTGGAACACTCTTTAAGTCTGATTAATGCCTACTTATCCTCAGGGCTCAGCTTAACTGTCAGTTTCTCATGGGTCTGGCTTCTCTCTCTGTCTTCTGGCACTTTCTACCTTTGTCATGGAGTACCGGGCATTCGTATAACCATTTGTTCATGTTCTGTCTACATCCAGCCTAGAATCTCCGTTAAGAGCAAAGATTTCGTGTTTCTCCTTCTTTGCTGAATCCCCCGTGTCTGCCACATGGTATGTTCTTATAGGTAGTCCTAGAATAAATAATGGATGACCAGTTTGAAAAGCAACTTGCAAACTTGTTTGCAGCTTACGGAGCTTGATGATTAAAATTAGGTCTTCTTATATTTCAGGACAAAAGTAAACTCGGAAGTTTTGTACTGCTTAGGGATTCTCTTTGGTGACTTGTGGCCCAGATAGATTGAGAGAGAGAGAAGCTTGCTTCAGCAAAACACACAAAGGAAGCAAAGTTAGGTTCTGTCACTGAGCTACTTTCTACTGTTTGAGACAAGAGAAGCTGACTTCAGGAACTCCCAAAGAAGCAGCAGACCAGGAAGATTCCTCACCTTGTCACTTTCGGCGGAGGAAGGAGTAGAGAGGTGATATCAACCAAGAATCGCAAGTGGACTTTGTTCAAGACCTTCTGTGAACAGGCTGGGAGGAAGATGGTGGGCGGTGTTATTTTTGTAACACACTATTTTAGAAAAGACAGTAGACGCTGCTTGTAATTAGTTCCTCTGCTTTCTGTTTGGGTTTTCTTGGATTATAATATGATTTATACATGAATTGACTGCCTTTGGTAGTATAAATTTATACGCATTGTTCTTTTATTTAACATTGATACAGAACTTCCCTTATATGCTTTTTGTCTTTTGCTAAATTCCAAATTTAGACAGTCCTATTTTCTGGCTATGCCTCCTTAATCAGCCCCTCCAATTTTACTTGTTACAGAAAAAAATGGAGAAAACATACTTTGGAGAAGATCTAGCATGCCTCGTTAAGACTGATGGGGACATCGAAAAAGCAATGCAGAGAGGCCAGGGCCTACTCCCCATAGTCTAAAGAAACACACTGGACTTGGCTTAGCATGCTGGGGGTGGCCGAATGCCTGCTTATCACCTCCGGTAGTTACGAAATTCTTCCATCCTGCCCAGAAGTCTGAATTAATGAGAGTAAGGGTGGTGAAACTCTTTGTAAATTCCCACTACATTTTCAAAATTGGTGACTAAATCATGATCAGCCTACAGAATGTCTTACTTTTAATGGTTCTCTCTCCTGGATGTGATCAACCAGTTCTTATCCAGCATGAAAGATAGAAGCAGGAATCCTAGTACGGTATCATGTTCCTAAAAAGAACTCCCACACATACACTCTCTTGTGGCTAAGAAAATGACACCAGTAAACTCACAGTACTTTAGCATTTTCATGAGTAAATTTGTTCAGTTCTCTGTTGCCAAGACTACATGAAAAGACAGTGGGGAATAAGAACAAATAATATGCTATAGTCTTTGACTTTACTTATCTACTCAGTGAACTCCTACTCATCTCTCAAAACCCAGCTCAAGCAGCCCTTCAGTTGTGAAACATTTCTTGATCTTTCTGGGAGAGTTAATCACTTCTTCCATGATCACTGTAACTTTTAGACTTCCATTGTTGTATATACTGTTTATATTGTGCGACCTTTTTGTTTGAGTGCCTACCTTCTCCTTTGGGTTGGGTGAGCTTTAAGGGGAGAATACATGTTTTAATCATTATCTCCCCAGTACCTAACATGCCTTTGGCATACACAAGTGACTCAGTAGATATTTACTAATAAGAGACTGAATTAATAATATTTAAAAGAGGATCATAAATTTCAACAATTCTATGGACTACTGCTAAAGTGTCCATATATGAGACTAGTTGCACATTCAAGTTCTATGTACTCAGTTCCATGAATGGAGTTCCAAATATTTGCCAACTTCACCCTGTACTTGATTTGTGGTAATTGCTCCATCCCGAGGCCTCACGTTCTCTGATCCTTGGCTCTTGAATGTACTGATCAAAGACCAGGCAGATGTTGTCTCACTTGCTTTTTCCCTCTGATAGACTTCAAGGTTTTGGCAATCCAGTCTATTCACCAAATGTTGTCTTTAACTTGCTGCTTCTAAAAGCATCACTGAGAAGTCCTCATCCTTGGAGAAGTGCCAGAAATCCAAAGGATTGGAAGAAAGACTCTACAGATCAGAAAGTAAATTCAGGAAGAGCTTAGTTCAGGAAAGCAGAAAAGTGATCTGCTTGGTTTTGTTGGTCCTGTTTAGCAGAAGTTTGTCAAGAGTATACACTTTATTACAAATGGTGGTTCAAAATAAATCTCCTGGGAAACTTGATTACATTGGAGATGGGAGATTCAGAGATGGGAGATAAGTTTATGTGTTACGTGTGTTCTTATCACCAAGGGAAGACTTTTTGCAAAGAATACTCTGATGGGTCTGGCCCTGTAAATGTAACAATTGGGTCAATAAATGCAGGTTTTGGTTGTTCACCCATCAGACATTTCACCACCTTATTTGGCGTGTAGGAGCTGCCAGCATGCTATCCCATGCGGCTCGTAATCTACTATCTCCCTGAAGTTGTAGACTCCTTACAGGTTACTGTGTCTCTCTGTACCTAGATTCTGCATCCTTAAAATGGCAATAATACAAGTCCCTTCCTATCTCATTGGATTGCTTTCAGGCTTGAATGAGATAATGCATGTAAAGTATGAATGTTTGGCATTTTTAAAGCACAAAATAAAAACTCTGAATGGTGATAGTGGTTCTCTTCTTTCCTTCTTTTTATACAACAGCTACTCCACTTCCTCTTTCCTTTCTTTTCTTTCTTCGCCTCCTTCTTCATCCAGTCCTCTCTATGTAGCCTTTCTACCAGAAACTATTTTTCAAGTAATAGTCTGTTATGTAAAAATAGGCTGACTAGTGCCCAACAAACTTTACGGCAGTTCATAAATATGGGGAGGAAAAAGACAGAAAATTGTATCCAGCCTTTAAGACCATCATCAACTATGACAATACCCTGAGTCAAGCCTGGCTGATCGGTCAGCTTCCAGCAAAGCTGGAAGTGGATTAGTGGATTGCTGTAACAGTGCAGATGTTTAAATGTATTTGTTATATATAATACATATTTATAGCTTTTATTGACTTTACGTATTTTAAGCTTTAGAGATTAAGATGGTAGGCATGGTTAAAAATAACCTATAATTGTCAGAAAACAAAATTAAGTACCGTTTGGAGCAATTACAGTGACAAGGGTGGACAACCTATTAATGTTCAAGATCTTATAAAAGAAACCAAAGAATATTACAGATAAGAAACAACTGCAAATGCTATGGCTTTCAAAACTGCTTCCAGCTGTGTGCAGAAAATTCACCGGCCATAATCAGAAAGATTACAGATTATTCCTGTCTTTCCTTTAGTTATTAAAGTTTAAAATCTATTTGAGAACTTTTCGAAGGGTCAGAATGAATTAGCGCCTCTCTCTGTTTAGTCTCCATGGCTCTTCCCGACAAGGAAACAATAGCTATCGGAGCTGGTGGACCAGGGGAGTGCCTGGGGAGGGAGCCGCAAGGCTGTTTCAATATCTGGCCAACCCACTCACGGCCCTGGCTGTCAACTGCATTCCAACCTGCCACGCCATGACCGATGGGTCTTCTTGCAGGTCATTAAGGAGCGCATGGTTTCGCAAGAGCGGAAGGGAAGGTGAAAAAGGGACAGAAACAGAGGCGAAACAAAGCAAAGCCAGACCTGGAGATCCCTTTCCAACTCTTCCCTCCTCACCTAAGCGCTGCCCCTTCTCTCCTGTTTGTTTTTGTACATTATCGTTTGCCCCATAGGCATCCAGCTGTTAGTGTGTACAGGAGGGATTAAAGTGAGACTGCATGTTGGATGAAATATAAATTAAAATTATACTTCTGTCAGTTTGGAATCAGGGATTGTTTCTCAAGCTCTCCCCAAACACTTAATTTCAAATGAGCCTTCATTTATTACTTCAAGAAAGGCCAAATGCATAATTTATCAGTGGCTTTCAGTCAATATACCCTTATAAGCATGCTCCCCATGAGCCTTCGAGTAAAAATATGTTATGCTAATTCTATTAGTTGGGTACACAAGAGCTGTCTAAGAAAGTAAACAAGCATTAAAAGGAGACACATGTGAACAAAGAAATACCTGTCAACCTACTGTCCAGGGTCAAATTACCAGGAGAGCAGGGAGGTGGTAGACTCGTCTCATTACTGATGCCCGGAATGTCTCTCCGACTGGAACTGAGACACCCAGGGGCTCCGCGCGGTGACTCGGGCAGGGCTGCGGCGGCAGCGTGTGACTCTGTGCGAGTCTGGGACGGGGACTTACCGGGTCTCCAGCGGCACGTTGCTGTTTAGCACCCAGCTGTCCTGAAGCTGAACGGACTCGGGCGTGGTGGCCAGGTCGTTGGGCGCGGGCGCCGGGGCGTGGATCTGACTGCGCCGGTTGGTCAGTGAGTTCCTGTTGAGGGAGTTGGCGGACGAGTGGTGGTGGGACAGCGTGTGGTTGTGCGGGGGCGGCAGCGGGGGCCGCAGCGTGGACTGGCTGTGGTGGTTCGGAGGGCCTGGAAAAGGAGGAACGATAAGCGGCGGTCAGCATCTGCAGGGTGCAGGCGCAGGCGCTCTGCACGCCTTCCGAGGAAGGTCCGGGACCCACGTCTCCAGGTTGACAACTGCTGAAGGACACAAGCCAGAGACACAGGAGGTGGCAGAAAGCATCCCAGAGTTAGTTACCAGTAAATAATAGGCTTTAATTTGCACGTATCGACGAGCGTCAGATGCAGAATAAGGAGAAACTAGTTTAACAAAACCAGGTTGCAGAGAGCTGACCAGAGGAGTTATTTGAAACACATTAATGCCACCATGAAAGCAACATGACATTCAAAGCTGGTCATTGTCAACAGGTCCCCATTGCATTTCCTGGTAAACCACTGCGATGCACATGTTCTTTAAAAAAATATTGCATCTATTAAAAGTAATAAGAATATGGGTACAATCCAGGTCAGGGAGTAGCAAATTTAAATACCAGGCAGGAGAGTGGAGTGGGCCAATTTCAGACTGAACTGAGCTGGGGCGGAGCAGCTCTGTGCTGGAATGCATGAGGGCTCAAGGCAGCCATACCTTCCAGTTTTTCTAGAAAAGCTGAAGATCTGGACTTTTAGATAAAATTTCCTGGTTTTTAAAATGTTGACAATCAACTCAAAATAAATATATATGAGCTTGTGTGCACACACACATATGTTTATATATGTATGTGTATATGTGCAAAATATACACACACACATTTTTTTTTTTTTAATAAGAGTCAACAAAGCACACCTGTGAGCCCGCTCTATCAGCAGGTTGTTAGCTTCTCTCCTCTGAGAGATGAACCCTGAGGACTCAATCTTTGGAGAAAGTCAGGACAGATGTTTTCAAACCATGACCCTTACTCCAAATTGCATTTTTAAAAAATACTAAAATCTTCTATCCTTGCAGGAAAAAAAACGAACAAAGGAGAACTCTTCCTCTATAAATATTCCCTGGTAAATATCACTATCTACGACAACTCCACACAAGGTTTTCCTAGCAACAGATTCTCAATCTACAAAATGAAATATTGTAAGCATAATGAAAACGAAAGTAGTTCACTATGCCATGTAAGCCTATAATTTCGTTTTAATGGATGCTGAAACATGACTTTTAATTTGTGTCCTTTGAGAAAGTTTATTTTTTTGAAGCTTCCAGGCAGGGTTGGCAGCTCACCGGGTGACTGCTGAGCCTAGTCATTTTGGCCCCTGCCAACTTTTAAAATCCTCAGCCCCTGCTGTCCTGGCTTTAAGAAGTTGGCTCAAGTCATTTATACAAGCAATTTGACACAAATTTCAACTACTTGTCTCCTTATGTGGCCGAGGCTACATCTCCAAAAGGTGTAATCTACATTCTGGGGTGAGGGCTGCAGAAACATTCCGAGGGAGAGACAACATGGCAAGAAGATGCTAGGGTTGGAGAGCCTCATGACCAACAAAAACAAGAAGGAAAAATGTGGAGGGAATGCAGTCTTTGAAGTTTACATCTCCGGACTGAAATTACTTGGGATTTTTTTTTTTAAATGTTTAGAAAAGGACAACTAAAACCAAAACCCAGTGTGAAATGCCACTGTACAGTGGTGTAGATTTTAAATCGTGTCCTCCAAATGAACCTGTAATTCCTATTTTACATTATGCATCCGTGACATTTTAAATATATCTTTGGGGGAGTTTCATAGCTGTAGCAGGCTATTATATTTTCTGGCATTGTTGTCTGTCTAGTAATGTATTATTACATAGTTATTTAGCATTTGTCTGTCTCATATTAGTGGAAAGAGGTGGGAAGGGGGTGAAATGATGTAATAATGATCCTTCAGAGATGCTATCCAAGCCCCTCACACACAGTTAATGAATTCTCATGCCTTTCTTTCCCCCCTTAACGCCCATCCAAGTGGTGTCATTATTCCCTATTAGTTAGGTAATTATGAGACTTGCCTTGAAAAGACGAGGTGAGTCAGTATACAAGTGAGAGCCTGCCCTCCCCAGCCCCAAGCCCTTTCCATCTCCCTCTGCCCCTCTGCCCAGGCCTCCCCACCCTCAGCTCTCCAGACCACACATGTGAACGATTTAATTCCCTAAATGAGATACCAGACCCTCCTGCTTCCTGGCTGTTCACCCTGAGCTAAGTTCTCCTTGTTGACTCCAGCTTGTGTGGCCCTGCTCCGTCCATCTGTGCTATGCGTGGGCAGAATTCCTGCGGTTGCCTGTGTGCTGATGCTCTGCAGGGGTGCCCCTCAGGGGAGTGGAAGCACCGATGTGGGTGTTACGTGGTATGTTCCAAATAAAATGGACCGTGAGTTTTCCAAAGAGAGGTCAAGTTCTCTGTCCATTTCTCCTAAAGAGAAGGCCTAGGGCTTCCTGGGGGAAATGGAAGAGTTGGGGAAGATGGAGGAATACTAAATTCTCCCCTCACTCTGCTCTACTATAAAGCAACATGCTATTTAGCTGCAAATAAATTATCGACAGTAACAAAAACAAAAATTATCCAGCATCCTCAGCATTGGAAGACATTCTCCTCATTACCGTTGCTCATTTCCACTGTGGCATTGATCGTATTTGCTCATTTATCTATCTATCCAACGGTCGCATTTGTCAATGAGGTGCAGGAGAAACAAGGAAACACAAATACCATAGAGAGTGGTAAGTGATACCACTGGGGTGTGTAGGGAGCGACGTGGGAACATCTGGCAGGGGCATTTAGCGGGAGGTTAGGGGAAGAAAATCTAAAGAACCGGGTTCAAGAATTGAGTCTGCTGCTTTCTAGTTGTGTGAACCTGGGCATGCTACCTTGTTTCTTTAATTCTCGGCTTACTCATCTGCCAAACGGTGAGAACAGCAGTCACTACCCGCTAAGGTCGCTGTGAAAGTTAGAGAGGCAGGACGAATGTGAAGTGCTCAACATGCTACCTGATGGCTGGCAAGTTCCCAAAACTGTGTGCACAGAACACTGTTCGCTTCGTTCAGGGATAAAGGATGGGTAAGATATAATTACAACTCTCAAGGAGCCCAAATTTATGTGGGGGAAATAAATCTAGACTTCATCTATCTAGACAGAAGTCACAGACTGTCAATCCTCAAGCTGAACAGTATCAAAAATTTGAAGATTTTGTACAGTGTTTCAGATTTCTGCCATCTCTTGAAAGCAAACAAAAATACTGAATCTGTGTCCCTACACAACGACTGGGTGGAGCTGAATGCTGTTGGGTGGTTTAGCTGGTGTGCCATCAACCTGAGCAATCTCTGTTCTCTTACCCTTGCTGGATGCAGGCATTTATGTTACTGACTCCTTATGTTACGTTTTGGATTCCTAGCTTAACTCGAGGTACCCTGGTACTCAGTGTGGGTAATGTATCTCTGATATGAAACACCCCTCCCACACTGATGATCTCAAACCCCTTTTGCATTTATCAGTTTTCATTACAGCCATCCGATGTACTTGCTGGGTGGGAAGGTTTTCTATTTCAAAAATGCAAGCAATGGCTGACAACATGCCTTCCTGCTTTCCAAAAAGCCAAAATACATGAAAAGCCCTTTCCCAAAGCATCTGAGTCTTCAATCTACTGTGCAACAGAAATGAATGACTCAGCTTGATGAAAGAACCCTAATGTCCACTCTAAGTTCCACACATTTACTAGGTTTCATTAATGTGCATATTATGAACAGCATTTCTATTACATAAATATGAAATCACATAATAATGCAATTTAACCACAAATAACTATGCAGTATAAATGCTTATGCAATATCAATCTAATATGCTATTAGTAGGCAAAAGGCAACTGCTATTAAAATATTAGTGCTGATCTATTGTATTGCCCCTGATTTACCTTGAGTTGAGAACCTGGAATTTATTTTTAGGTACCGTGTGGCTTTTAGTCTTAGGAAGAAGGAGCTGTTTTATGTTTTTTTTGTTTTTACTAAAGGCTGGGGATGATATAGATAAGGCTTCTAGGAAAAGGTAAGTGAATTTACAGAGAAGGGGCTTCCTGTATGTTTAAAAACTAAATACTTGAGTGAGCTCTACTGTTGTCCTGCTTTTGTGTTCCTAGATGTTCTAGGATAGTTGTTGCCAGTTGACTTTGACAGAGATGCCATTCACATATTCTGTCTTTCCTAACTGCCTATTGGTTGACAGTGGAAACTTAAGAAAAGCAAAGCAGTGGGCTGGCCGTGGTGGCTCACACCTATAATCCTAGCACTCTAGGAGGCTGAGTCAGGAGAGGATCGCTTGAGCTCAGGGGTTGGAGACCAAAGTGAGCGAGAGCTAGATCCTGTCTCTACTGAAAATAGAAAAATTAGCTGGGTGTGGTGGTGCAAGCCTGTAATTCCAGCTGCTGAGGAGGCTGAGGCAGGAGGATTGCTTGAGCCCAGGAGTTTGAGGTTACGGTGAACTATGATGATGTCACTACACTCTACCTGGGATGACAAAGTGAGACTCTGTCTGAAAAACAACAAAGAAGCCCCACAAAAAACAAACAAACAGGCCGGGCGTGGTGGCTCACGCCTGTAATCCTAGCACTCTGGGAGCCCAGGGCGGGAGGATCGCCTAAGGTCAGGAATTCAACACCAGCCTGAGCAAGAGTGAGACCCCATCTCTACTAAAAATAGAAAGAAATGAGCTGGACAACTGAAAACATACAGAAAAAATTAGCCGGGCATGGTGGCGCATGCCTGTAGTCCCAGCTACTCGGGAGGCTGAGGCAGGAGAATCACTTGAGCCCAGGAGTTTGAGGTTGCTGTGAGCTAGGCTGACGCCACAGCACTCTAGCCTGGGCAACAGAATGAGACTCTGTCTCAAACAAACAAACAAACAAAAAAGCAGTGCTTCTTTGTTGAGTAACCATAGCAATTCCAACTAAGTTAGATGTGGTACCTGCAAAACCCTAGAGCATCAA
>CAUYRT010086049.1:0-22637 GCA_963574885.1 Lepilemur ruficaudatus | reverse complement strand
CCAAATATGTTAAACCACAAGTTAATAATAATACATATTGTAAAAAGAAAAAAGAAATGATTACATTTGAAAGATAATAAGAATCTAATTAATTTTCTTGAATACTGTTTTTAAAAAATCAAGCAGTTATCTTGTCTTCCCCATATAAGCTGAAGCACAAGGTAACCAAATAGTAGATGAGAGAAAATATCTGCTTTTTAAATTATTCCATCTAATGATGATAAAGAAATTACAAAATTTGAATATAACCAAATTTTGCAACCTCCTAAGTTAATGAATCTAGGCATTGAGCATCAACGGCTATTCAAATCATAGAAAGAGAAACATCCGGACATTTTGCCCTCCTAAAAAAAGACATCTAAAATCTTGCCAAAATGTTTGTGTATGATTCTGATAAATCCTCTGTATACAGCTGCCAAATTTTGGAAATAGAAAAGACAGAGAAACATGTTGAGCTGCACCTAAAGTTTGTAATCAGCAACATTCAAATTTTGAAACTCTTCAGGGGAAAGGTTTGTGTTCTCCATCAAGTAAATAATAAGGAAACAAAAGTGGTAGAGGGCAAACTGTAGATTAGCAGAAATTGAAAAAAATCATCAAATTAAAAAAACTGGATAAGACTAAATTATACCTTCTAGAGACACACATTGGGTGGTAAAACTGAAGAAATTCAAGAAAGTGATCGCTGTAAAAGTCAGGATAGTGGTTACTTCTGGGGGATGGAGGAAGTGAGATTAGGATAATGTGAATATAGACAGTGTGGCTGTAAAGTCTAGATCTTTACCTGGGTGGTTAAGAGGAGTTCACTTAAAATAAGTCATGAAGCTGCACATTTGTTTGGTGTACATTTTATAATAAAATTTTTAAATATTAAAATTTATTGATATATGACCAATATTTTATACCAATTTTAATTTAAAATAATGTATCTTACTGTAAAAACATAAGTATATAGGCATATAATTACTTATATATTTGTGAATTTTTATTCATTTAAAAAATTAGTCTATTATTTTATATTTTGTGCCTATCACACTTACAAGCTGTGAATGCAAAACAGATTCAACTTAAGGCAGTATTGACAAAACCAAATAACTGCTTCAAATTTTTTCGTCTAATAGAACCTGACAATGTGGGAGATACGGTAATATCTGAAGACTTCATTGTGATCATTTTGATCCTCAGTACCAGAAACTAAGCCCTCCTTGCTGAGATGAGAGCAGAAATGAATCATGCCAAAGAGGCTGATACTGTAGAAATCACTCCCAATCCTTCTGGTCACTTCAGTGGGTAAAGTGTCACCATGAGCAGAAAGCCAATCCCCCATAATGATGATTTACAGTCTGAAAGTGGCTTTGGGACAGATTTACTGTTGGCCTATTCACACCACTCTACTTCTGTCACCAAAAGATATTTTTCCTGTAAAAAGCAATCTTAGGAAAGGACATATACATCAGAGCATTTTAATAAACCCTCCTTCCTTTTCTCCTTCAGATAAAGTGAGCAGTTAGAAACAAAAGAGAAAAAATGTATACCAAGAGAATGAAGAAAGCATTGAAGACATTCAAATCTTATATGGGAGAGAATAAACATTTCAGCAAATACTTAAGTCATTAGATATAATATTCTAAAATCTCAGGGTACAGTAATAACCATGACACATTTTCAGAGAATGCACGTAAGTATGCATTTTTTCCTGTTGTCAATTACAATGATTCTACAAATAATATCTCCCACGTATGGATCACTTACTATGTGATAGGACATGTTCTAAGGGCTATACATAAATATTATCATCAAAAAAATAGCCTGTTCTCTTAACTTACTGCTTTAATACAGAAGGATGTTAAGACGTTACATTTTGGCTATGGCTCAAAGACAATCCTTCTGCAAGAACGATTAGATCGACTGAAAATTTTTCAAAGGAGATTGCCATGGACTGAGTGTTGGTGTCCCCCCACTCCAAATTCTTATGTTGAAATTTAATCTCCAGTGCAGTGGTTTTGGTAGGTTGGAAGGTATTGGAAGGTGGGAACTTTGAGGGGGATTAGTGTGTTTATAAACAAGGCCTGGGAGAGCTTGTTACTCCTTCCACCATGTGAGAAGGCAGCAAGAAGGTGCCATCTTTGAAAAAGAGAATGAGCCTCACCAGACACTGAATCTTCTGGTGCCTTGATCTTGGACTTCATAGCCTCTAGGACTGCAAGTAATAAATTTCTGTTGTTTATAAATTTCCCAGTATAAAGTATTTTTACAGAAGCCCAAACAAAGAGGTGTTCAACATATATTTCTTAGCCACTTCACACACATAGATGTGTGAATGATTCCCTTGTACCACAAAGGAGAAGGTTCACATAGTGTTTCTTAAGTTCTATCCAAGGAAACTACCTGGAGAGAAAAACTACAGAAGCTGGGGGTATGACTGCATTCCTAGAAGCAGAAGAAGTAACTTATCAAGCCAGACTAGAGATGGCATTTGACCTTTCCAAAGGAACTTTTAGGGAAAAGTCCTCAAAAAGAGGGGAATTCTCCAAAGAAGCCATGAAAATGCTTGGGAGAGAGACAGATAGAGAATAACTGCTTTGGTCATTTATAATATTCAGAATTTACCAGCATCAATTCATGCCAGTGTAAGTCTAATAGGACATTTCCTGACATCTTTCATCTTTTTTCTCCCCAAGCCCCAGCCACAAGTGGTCAGAAACCACTAAGATGAGCAAGTTGGTGAAGGAATCATAAAAGTCTTAGAGGACATAAGAGAGTAGCAGTCAACTCCCCCACCCTGACAGAAGACTTCCCACCTGCTGCAGAGGAAGGCGAACAATCCATATTTTAAATAAATTTGGGGTTTTTAACTGTCACCTGA
Organism: Lepilemur ruficaudatus; assembly: GCA_963574885.1. Lineage (NCBI taxonomy): Eukaryota > Metazoa > Chordata > Mammalia > Primates > Lepilemuridae > Lepilemur > Lepilemur ruficaudatus. The sequence goes on along the minus strand of CAUYRT010086049.1, from coordinate 19,771 downwards.
TATTGATCATTGCTAATTACTAAACTGAGCCTGTGTTTTGTGATTTAACTCCACAGTAAGATATTTTATTAAGACATTCTACAATATTATTATTATTTAATAAAATGTCATGAGGCCTGCCATGCAGAGAGAAAGCAGCAGCCCAGAGACAAATTTAAATGGAGAGAGAAAATTAATATAGAGTTGTTTTTGATTACCTCTCCTGAGTTGTGCTTGTTCAACATAAGAATTACATTTGACATTTGTGCTTCTGGCTAAGTGTGGACTGCATGACTTGTCAGTAGGAATGATTATTTTTGCCATCATATTATTGCCCCTATATGCCTTATATACCACCTTTTTTTATTCAGAGAAACTGCAGCTGACATTGTTACCATTCACATGCCAAAATGGTGTTTAAAGGAGGCTAACTTAAAGTTTTTGTTTTCAGGGAACTATTTTTATTCTGAAAGGTGCAAGCCTTCTCTGAGTTGTTTATAAAATGTCATCTTTCTCACAATTCAGCTTCAATTGTGCTTTTCTATTATTTGTGCCACTTAGGTGGAATATACTTCTTGGATTTGATTATAGTTTTTATCATATATACATTTTATATTTATCATATATATTTGCTCTGTCTTTCCCAACTTCAATGGCATTCTCTTTGAGAACAGGTACTTCAACACATTCTTTTTCTAATCAATCCATAGTGTCTGACAGAACTTTACTCATAAGTGCTCTGGAAAAATTCATTAGACATTAACAAACCATGTTCCATTTTGTGACCTCAAACACTTGTTTCCACTTCTATATCAGCTTGATACAGAATAAATCATTGTTTAGCTCTATGCTAAGGAAAGTTTTCAAATAAAGATTCATTTAGCTGTGTGCTTTGATTTAAATGTCTGTTGGTAGTATATCAATTATCTTTTTTCTTAATTAATTTTAATTGTTAAGTAGAAATTATATATATTTATTGTGTACATGTTGTTTAAAAATATGGATACAACATAGAATGGCTAAATCAAGCTAATTAATATATCATTACCTTGCATACTTATCATTTTTTGTGGTGAGAATATTTAAAATATATTCTCTTAGCAATTTTCAAAATACAATACATTGTATTGTCCAAGATGGCTGATGAAAGACATCACCTGTCAGCCTGACCCAGAGAGAAGGCAGGATATCGGACAGAGGAGAGGGGAGGAGAGTCGCAGATTTGGTGTGGATCATAGAGAAGTAAGAGAAGCTGGAACCCCACGGGGAAAATTGTGAAGTCAAGAAGGAAGAAGATAAAGAGGAGAAGATATCGGCAAGGATCAAACCCAGAGAGGCACGGAGCTCAGTGAGAAGGCCAAGGGGGATCCCCCTCCCCTCCTAAGTGCTCTCAGTGAACAGCAGGACACAGTTTACTAAAGGCTTTTCCACCTTCCATAAGCTCAGGCACCACAGCAAATACAGAATAGTGAGGTAAGCTAGTGAGTTCGGGAGTTTGGGCAGTCTGTGAAGGGTACCCCTGGGAGAGTGCCACAAGAGGCCAGAGTGCCAGCTTCCTCCTATCCAGATACTTCCTCCCCAGCACCTTCCCATCCACTGCATCTGAGAAAGCAGTTTGAACTTGGGCAGACCGAGGCTGCACCCCCCTCCTCCACTCGTTACAACTGCAAGCATAGTTTGAGCTGAGAATTTTGTGAATGTCCACTTCTCTCCAGTGGGTGACATCCCAGGCTGTGGTCTTCTCAGAGAATGGGACCCAAACCTCTTCCCCTCAAGGATGCATAGAGGAACAGGGGTGTACCATCTGGGAATTTCCCACCTGTTGGTGTTTCACAGGGTCACACGCCTGTGGCTCAGATAAGCAAGCCAGTCCTGGTGAATCCAGGACACAAGGAGAGTGCAAGGGGACACAGGGGAGAAGTCTGAGAGCTGGACCAGAGTGGCAAGGAAGGCCATGTGAACATATCCAACTGGAGAGTACGGTGGGGTGCTGAGGAACATGGATCTGGGAGTGTGCCCATCCCCTTCACTGGAGAACGATTATATTAGATAAGGTATGGCATTTGGAGAGGAATAGCCTTGCCCCTGATTCCATAGTAACCGAATGCCTCACACTCAGGTGTGAGGGCTGAGAGGGTGCAGCACCCTCTCCCCCTCCTCATTACAACAGGCACATGCTACAGACAGGCCCTCCCAGCTAGTGAGGCCCATACCTCTTCCTCCAAGGATTGGTAGTAGAACAGGAGTGCACAATTTAGGAACTCCCTGCCCACTGGCATTTTGTAGAGACACACTCAAGTGGGTCAGACACAGAGACAAAGGGAAGATTTGAGACCTGGACTCAGGTGGTGAGGGAGCATATGTGGACTAAACTGAAAGGAGTGTGCTGTGGGGGTCCCAGAAGTAGCAATTTGGGGGAGCGCCCACCCCTCCCCACAGAAAAACTGTGATATACTAGAAAAAGTCAGAAAGATCCCAGCCCAGAGCCTTAACCACTCAAGTCTTTAGACCCCTTCCCAGTGAATAGCCCTCCCAGTTTGGAGAGCTTGTCCTGACCCTTGTATGAGTAGCTCCCACTAGTGGCCCAAAAGCAACTTCTGAGCCCAGCCAAAGTTTTGCAAAGCCTTTCGGGCTCCTGCAACCTAGCCATGAACTACTTTCCTCTTCCCTCAACCTCAGTGATCATGGAGATCAAGAAACCACCTGAGAGCTACAGAGTCTCTACTAAACTTTGGAGCACTCAAGTACTCCACCTGGGGGACCAGAGTTGGTCATAGGCACAAAAGAACATCTTGGCAGCTGGCTCTTTCATACAAACATCAACCAATGACAGGGAGAACAGCTCTATAGCTCATCATAGCATTGCCCAACTGAGGCAAACAGAACATGGCTGATTTGTACTCACAAGTACCAATCCCCATATCAGAGATTAAGCTGAGGGACCCAATATAATTCACACTGCCAGGAAGAGGGGAAGATAGCAGGACAGAGGCAACCCAAGATGATCATCAAACCTGCTTGAACATCCCATAGGCAACTCGGGACCAGCACTCTTCTCCCTGGCATGGTCAGGGATTGATCTTTGGGGACCAAAGGACAGACCCATAAGCCAGACCTGTACTCCTAGGACTGGAGGGAGAGGCCAGATAGGAAGGAATCAATGAAAGAACTCTGGAAGTATGAAAAATCAGAGTGAAAGGTGACCCCAAAGGGAAACAACAACTCTTTACCAATGGATACCAAATGAAATGCAAATATGGAAATGACAGATAAAGAATTCCAAATTTGTATTATAAGGAAGATCAACAAAATACAAAAGAAAATGGAAAACCAACACAAAGAAACCACAAAAAAAATCAGGAAATGAATGAAATATTCACTAAAGAAATAGAATTATCAAAAAAAAAATCAAATAGAACTTCTGAAGATCAAAAATTCATTCAAAGAAATTCAAAACACAGTGAAAAGTTTTAAGAATAGACTAGACCAGACAGAAGAAAGAATCTCAGAGCTTAAAGACAACTCCTTCAAATTAAATAAGTCAGTTGAAGATAAAGAACAGAGAATTAAGAGGAAGGAACAGAGCCTACAAGAAATATGGAATTACGTAAAGATACCAAACGTAAGAATAATAGACATCCATGAGGGTGAAGAAGAAAATGTGCAAGGGTCAGAAAACCTATTTAATGGAGTAATTAAGAAAAACTTCTCTGGTCTTTCTAGAAATTAGATATCCAGGTATAAGAAGCCCAATGAACACGTGGAAGAGTCATCACAAGAGGCAATCACCATGACACATAGTCATTAGACTGGCCAATGTTAATATGAAGGAGGAACTCCTGTGAGCCATAAGGTGAAAACATCAGGTAATTTACAAAGGAAAACCTATCAGGCTAACTGCAGACTTCTAAACTGAAACCTTACAAACCAGAAGGGATTGCGGTTTCATCCTCAGTCTTATTAAACAGAATAAAGGCCAGTCTAGAATTTTGTATCCTGAAAAACTAAGTTTCTTATATCAAGGAGAAACAAAGACTTTTTCAGAGAAGCAGACACTGTGAGAATTTGTCAAGACCAGACCTGCCCTGCAGGAAGTACTAGATCTGCATTATGCATCAATCAGCAAAATAGACATCCAACAGTGTAAAATCTAAAATCTAAAGCTCATAGCCCATATATAATAATAGCTCAAGAGATAAAACAAAGTAATAAGGTTCTATCCAACAGGATGAACAGAAATCTATCCCATTTATTAATTCTTTCAATAAATGTGAACAGTGTGAATTCCCCACTGAAGAGACATAGGCTGGCTCAGTGGATAAAATATAAGTCAAGTATCTGCTGTCTCCAGGAAACACATATAACCCACCAGGACTCATTCAGACTCAAGGTGAAGGTATGGAAAAAACAGCAAATGGAAATCAAAGAAAACAGTATAGCCATTCTCATATCAGATAACGTAGATTTCAAATCCACAATAGTAAAGAAAGACAAAGATGGCCATTATATAACGGTAAAGGGAGCAATTCAACAAGAAGACAATCTTAAATATTTATGCACTTAACACAGGTACACCCAGATTCATAAAACAAACCCTACTAGAACTAAACAAAGTGATAAACAACAACATTATAATAGTCGGGGACTTCAATACTCCACTGGCAGAATGGGACAGATCCTCCAAGCAGACAATAAACACAGAAACAAACACTGGACTTAAAGGGGACTTTAGAGCAAATGGGCCTAACAGACATTTATAGAACATTCTACCCAAAAGCTACCAAATGAACATTCTTCTTATCAGCACATAGAACATTTTCTAAGGCTGATCACATTTTGGCCAAAAAATATTTCTCAAAAAATTCAAAAAAATAGAAATCATACCATCTATTAATTCTTCTTCTCAGACCACAGGGCAATAAAATTACAGATCAACTCCAACAGAACCACTCAATCCTTCACAAAGTCATGGAAATTAGACAGCCTACTGCTCAATGATTATTGGGTCAAAGAAGAAATTAAGATGGAAATTAAAATGTTCCTTAAATTAAATGACAAATGGGACATAAGTTATCAAAATCTGTAGAATTTAGCTGAATTCTTTAAGGGGAAAATTACAGCTTTAAAAGCTTACATCAAAAAGACAGAAATATCACCTATCAACAACCTAAGGAATTGTCTCAAGCAATGAGAAAAGGAAAAGCAAACCAAACCCAAACCCAGCAGAAGAAAAGAAATAACTAAGGTCAGAGCAGAACTAAATGAAATTGAAAACAAAATAAAAAATACAGATTAATGAAACAAAAATTTGGTTCTTGGAAAAGGTAAATAAAATTAATAGAACTCTTTCTAGATTAACCAGAAATAGAAAAGAAAGGACCCAAATAAGGTCAATCAGAAATGAAAAAGGGGATATTATAACTGATACCACAAAAATACAAAATATCATCTGTGAATACTATAAAAATCTCTACACACATAAACTTGAAAATGTTGAGGAAATGGATAAATTCCTGGAAACACACAACCCCCCAAGGCTCAATCAGGAAGAAATAGAGGCAAAAAGTTTATGAAGAAGACCCACAAAGCAATCAAAGCAACAATAAAAATAAATAAATGGAACCTGATCAAATTACAAAGCTTCTGCACAGCCAAGGAAACTATCAATGGAGTGAATAGATAACCTATAGAATGGGAGAAAATATTTGCATGCTATGCAAATAAAGGGCTGATAACCAGAATCTATAAAGAACTCAAGTAAATCAGCAAGAAAAATTGAACAATCTCATTAAAAAATGGGCAAATGACATGAACAGACAATTTTCCAAAGAAGATAGTGACCAGTAAACATATGAAAAAATGCTCAACATCTCTAATCATCAGGGAAATTCAAATCAAAATCACAGTGAGGTATCACTTAACTCCGGTGAGAATTGCTTTTATCAAAAAGTCCTGAAACAACAAATGCTGGAGTGGATGTGTAGAGATAAGAACACTCATACCCTATTGATGGGACTGCAAACTAGTACAACCTCTATGGAAAGTAGTATGGAGATACCTCAAATAACTAAAAGTAGAACTATCATTTGATCCAGCAATCTCACTATTGGGTATTTACCCAAAGGGGGAAAAAAGGCATTGTATTAAAAAATCTACCTGCACTTGAACGTTTATGGCAGCCCAATTCACAATTGCAAAGGAGTGGAAACAAACCAAGTGCCCATCAATACATGAGTGGACTAAGGAAATGTGGTATATGTATACCATACTCAGCCATTAAAAATTATGAATACCTCTTGTATTAACCTGGATGGAACTAGAGACCATTCTTCTAAGTGAAATATCACAAGAATGGAAAAATACAGGTACTCACTATTAAACTGGAACTAATCAATCAACATTTATGTGCAAATATGGAAATAACATTCATCGGAAATCCAACAGATGGGAGGGGGGAGGAGGAAAATGGGTAAATTCACACCTAACGGGTACAATGCGCACAATCTGGGTGATGGACATGCTTATAACTTTGACTCAAAAGGTACTAAAGCAATATATGGAACCAAAATGTTTGTACCCCTGCAATATTCTGAAATATATATAAAAATAAAAAATTTTAATTATGATAGATAAAACATGAAGAATTCAGTTATGTAGAATAAATATGAACAAAAGGAAAAGTTAAATGCATGGGAGCGAAGAAAGGCAAAATTAAAGCAGATCTTATTCTGGGAAAGGGAGAAATTCGAAGTTGGTTCTTAAAAGAAGTGATGAATGTGAATCTAAAAAGGGACAGTTGAGATGCCATTGAGGTGGGAGTTGACATCAAATGTGGGCAGCAGGCTAATTTAGAATGGTTAGAGCAGAGTCTCGCTTAATGATTAGTGATGATAAATGGAATCAGAAAGTTAAAGAGTACTAGCAAATATTGGATTGACACCCTCAAATAGGAAAAACATTATTCTAGTGCTGAAGTAGTCATCCTAGGAAAAGTTTATTCTTAAATTTTACCCACAAGGATATCTATATAGGTGCCTATTTTCCAGTTAGAGCAGCTATTGATTGGCAAATACATTTCAATCTTTTTTCAAACTGTTCTAGTAGTGGATGTGGAATGAGAAAGGCAAATGAAAGATATCTTGCTTTTTAAAAGTAATAAGAGAATTAGGCTGCTCCATATTATCAACTTATTTTCTTGAAATAGCCATATGGTTTTTTGCATAAAAAGAGGGTGAAAAGAACTTGTGCAATAATTATAAATAGCAACTGTTTCACCCTCAGTAAACATTTTAGTGGTGAGCTCAAATTTTCATCTATGTAATAGTCACATCCACAGTCTGAAATAACAAACAACTCTTTTGATAGTTTTCTATGTAACAGGTATTCATTTTTCACTGTGAAGAAAAGCTGAGAAAGTAACAACCAATTTAATCAAACAGCGAAATTAGGTTAGAGCCTAAACATTCTTAGCTGAGCTCATAGGTGAGATATTTTCAGCCAGTGACTGACTACTTAAAGGACATTACTGCTATTATAAAACAGGAAAACGTAAACTATGAGAAAAACAACTTCTGTGTAGTTGAGCTGCATGACTCTTTGCCTCAAGATGTTGATCATATTAATCTTTACCTTAAAGTTAATGGTGTTCCATTAAGTTTATTTTATATAAATCCTGTAACATTATAGAGCACATTACTATGAGCAAAAAAATTAGCACTAATAAAGCAATTCTCAGCCATGAATAATTATGTTACAGCTATAAGAATAAAAATGTATACCATAATCAATTGATCTAGGTGGTAATAAGGGCCCAAGTTGGATAAATTTTACCCACAAGGTGTAAGATAGATAAATTGGTGATCGAGAAATTCTTTCAGAATTTGGCTATACTATCAAAAAATCACTTTCATTAAAATTTTGTCTGGTTAGATCTGGCTATTTTGTCTCAATGTGAGACAAACATGATTTTAAAATAAATTTTCAATAAAAATTACTTTTCTATAAATGACTATTTTTCTAACATCCATAGTATTAGAGAAATAGATATTCTGATACATAGATATCTGAATCAACTAAGCTCTTCTTTGTATCATCCTAGATATATATTTTTTTTATTTATTTCTCCATATGCACTTTTGAATCACCTTGCCCGGCTAAAAGAAAATCTATTCAAATTTTTGTTGGATCAGCATTAAACTTAAAAGTTAATTCAACTATGGTTGACACGTTAATGGTGTTGAATCTTTCCATCCAAAAACACACAAAATGCCTTTCCATTTGTTCAATATTCTGTCTTAGGTTGCGTTCTCCAGTAAACAGACACTGAGATGGAAATTTGCATACAGAAAGTTTATTGGGGAGTTTTTTATCTCTGGAAAACCATCTTCAGTGGAGTAAGGAAAGCAGGATTGAGCTGTGGGAGAAGCTGAACTGGAATGCAGAACAGAAGCTTCAGCCCCACCCATGGGGAGCACTAGAGCTGAGATAACTCTTCAGAGATCTCCCAAATTAATACAAGGCTTCTGTACTCCTGTACTGATTAATCATGGGATGCAAACTTCCCCTACTGAGGGTTATAACACTGGGCAAGTCAGCTTCCTTAGCTGAGGAGACTTCTCAGGGAGGGACTCAGCTGGCAGCTGGGAGAATGAGTGCCTTGTTCATGCCAGAGGGGTCTGACATATGTACCATAACATCCACCACTGATCATATTCATGTTACTAAACCCACTTGCTTCATATAATAAGTTTACCCCATCTAGCAGCATCTCCTCCAGAATTGTGGTTGCTCTCCTTGCCTGGAAAAACTTACAAGAGGAAGGTTAGTAGGTGTTACCATTATTCTTGGGGCTACAACTAATACTCATTATGCCCCTCCTGTACTAAGATGATCTAGACCATCATCCCTGAGGGGTCTGAGCCCCTGGCCTTCATGACCCATGGCTGCTACACTTTTACATTTAGCATAAATATTGGGTGAGGGAGTATCAAGAGACACTCAGTGGATCACTTATTGTGTCACTGAAGCCCTAACTACTCCTGATGATCAGGCCAGCTTTCTTTGTCTGCTGGTCTCTGGGCATAAAGAATCTGAAGTGACCATATGGCAGCCATAGACTTAGATTTGACAGGACTACCACTATATCCTAGTGGGAACATTACCCCTCTGGGAACAAGATCTCAGACAAGCAAAGCCTAGAGTTCTGAGGAAGGGAAGCACAAAATCCTCAAGAGGGTTCCCGAGAATGATAGGAAGAGGGATACTCCTATTTCCTGGATGCAGGTATCTCCTATCTGTTGGGGGGGGCCATCACTATATAAAACTTGTTGATTTGTGTACTCTACTTAGCAGCATGGCACTTTATCTCCCTGTTGGGTGTTGTCTCCAAGCAGGCAACACTGGTGGCACAGCTGAGCCATTGCATAGCTCACTCAGGCTGGTAACTTTTAGGTGGTGTGTTGTATAACCAATTCTCACTCTTGTATCTCCTCTACCTACCTTATACTTAATCCTAGATGCAACATTTTCACCTTGTAATGGATTGCTAGTGAGCTCATCTAACCTTATGACTTAGTGGGTCTTAGAGAACCAAACTCATGATGCACAGTTCTAGCTGCATAGTAACCTAATCTCCCATGGACAAGCACTCCATCTCATTCAGGGACCATTAACATGCCAGGAGCTATAAATGGTGTGTAAGTATCTGTTATAGATGTTACAATTTTACTCCAGGACCACAAGTATCTATGTTGTGATCCTCCTATTGGGATTTTCCATAAATTCCACATGGCAACTTTTCTCACCACAGATACTTCTAATACCATAGGGTCTGCTGGGTCATATGGCCCAGATAGCAGGGTTAATTACACTAGAGTCTGGACACGGACTCTAGTCCTCTACAGCCTCACCTGTGGGGACCTCATTCCATGCCTTGGTGAATACTTATCTACTAAGTGACACAGAAGGCTTCCAGCTTTGAGTGTAGTTCACAGAAGGAAAAGAATTGTACAGTAAGCCCAGACTCTGGTATAAAAAGAGTTGACTAAGCATTGTTCTTCCTTCTTAGTGGCAGGGTCTGGAAAGTGTAGTAATTTATACTTTACTTTGAAGGAATGTCCTAATATTTTTCAGATCACTCAACTGTTATAAACTTCACTAATATGATAGGTCTCTGAATCGTAATAGATTTTTCTCTCACTCTCTGGGGCACACATGTATTACCAATGACTTGACTACATTTGCCACTTCTTGCTCATTTGGATTGATTAACATGAGATTATTGAATATTAGAGGACAGAAGAGTTAGTATAGTCCTAAGGCAAGCTTGCAAATATGTATCACTGTCTATCCTTCTTGAACTGACTCTCTTACAGAGTATAGTCAGCAGGAGATTTTCTGTATTTACATAATACAGAACTCTAGCACGTCCATTTCTCTAAGCCTTTTGATTCCATATTCCATCATCTATGACAGCTCTGTCATTTTTAACTTAACATGTACTACTGCTTTCTCCAAGTTTCGAAGTGCCTATCTAGTAGCATGGAAGCAGGGCCCTTGCCAGGATGTGACATCTCTTATCAAAGGAAAGTATTCCCAAATCAATTAACTCTCCCTTTTTCAGCTTTATATTGTCCTCCTTGATCCAGGATTCTCAGGATCCAGTTAAAACCTAGTTTTTTTTTGGATCTTGCCAGTATGTCTTGTCTAGGTCCTTCAGATCTTTCAATGTATAGTTCCTTTTATCCCCCTGGAAATTCAGAAGTTTCCCAGATAAGTTATGTGCTTCCATCTAGTTATTCATCTGGGGGCCACCTCAACCCAGTGTTGGCACCCTAAGAAGCGGCAACTTCCCTTTGTTTATAAACTCATTTGATTAACAAGTATTTATTGAGCAACTCATGTATGATAGTCCCTGTTTTTGCTGCTGCAAATATAAAAGTGAAAAGGACAAGACACATTTTCTGCTCTTGTGAAAGAGAGGCAATTACCCAGTAAAAAAAAATATATATAATTATACTATATAAAATATATACATATAATCATAATATCATATATTAAATGTTATACTATAATATATATTAGATTATAATACATTATGTAGTGATAAATGTTGTGAAGAAAAATAAATCCAAGAAGAAATGGTATGATAGTGAAGGGACTCACATAGTTGGGATGGTCTGACTCTGCAGCACCCAACTCCCAGGCTGTGGCCCAGTACCAGTCCAGGCCCTGTTAGGAAAACAGGGCCCAGCATCACCTAGTTCTGCCTCCCCACCCTTCCTCTACCTGTGCCCCACCCCCACATCCATGGAAAAATTGTCTTCCATGAAATCGTTCCCCAGTGCCAAAAAGGTTGGGGACTGTGGATACAGAGAAATGTCAACCAAGATTTGAATGGAGAGAGAGAGTAAGCCCTGCAGACGCCCGAAGGAGAGCAGGCCAGCTTGAGGGGAGGGACAGGCGAAGGCCATGCAGGGGCAGAGTGCTTGACAACTGGAGGAACCACAGAAAGGCCTGTGCCAAGAAGCACAGTGTGGCTAAGGGAGAGTGGGAGCAGATGAGGTCAGAGGGCTAGCCCCAGGTGAAGTCATAGCTGGAAGGTCATTCTAGTCCTAGTGAAAGCAAGTGACGGGATCTCAGGCTAAAAAAGAAAAAAATCATTCTCACTGTTCCGTGATAAACAGAAAGTAGGGAGACTGGCTAAGCTCCTATTGTTATAGTCCTGAGGTGATAGTATATTGCACTAGAGTAGACAGAATTTACTTATAGATTGAATTTTTGTCATGAAAAAGAGAAGTCAATTATGACAATTCACATACTAGCCTGGGCCACCAGAAGAACAAAATGCTGAGAGAACACCCATGGCCTAGTCACATTTTCATGAAGGATGCTATCCTGATAGTGATTCTACAACTCTCTAAAATGGACTTTAGAGGCCCACACATCCAATCAGAACCTAAGTAAAAGAAGAAAATGTGGAAGATGCATCATGGTGATTTTTGCTGACAGACTAGTTTGTGAGCAATTATGAGGAATCTCCTTGGGGCAAAAGTTTTTTTAAAAAAAAAACTGAGTTTTTGGAAGAATGCACTAAGGTCCAGCAATCTAGTACATAGATCAGTAGATAAATGGATGGATGGCTAAAAGAGAAAAAGATTATACAGAGAGAGGCAGAGAGAAATTGTGTGTGTCTGTGATATCCCTGAGGATTCCAAGAGAATGTTAAATATTTAATACAAGTCCCAATTAATAAAGGAGGACTGTTAAAGTTTTTTTTAAAAATAGTAATTAATTGGGAAACCCAAATCAAATGCCATTCTTAGCCATCAGTCAAAATATGGACAGGAGGAAAGAATGAAGGAGAAGAGAGGGATATTCTCTGAGGAAAGACTTAAAAATAGGACTACCTATGAGTAAAAGCTCTATGATTATAGGAAACTGTATTTTTTCACTAGTTGTAAGTTAAACAGCTCAACACTGTTTAAGACCATGTGTGCTTACTTTTTCTTTCCTTGGAGGAAAACAAAATATTCCTTCTTCATAACATAAATTCTAACCTGGAGGTTTTGTGATGTTTTACAGAAGGCAGTGAGAGTTGATAGAGTTAAAATATACTATTCAAAGGTTTTAGAGTCTCAAAAATGATTGTTCCTTTGGGAATAATGCCTCCTAAATGAATCCCAATTTAATTGGAAACAGAAAATGCCATTGTTGAAGTTCCAGCAGACTCACTCCTCTCGCCATGTGCTGGAGTGTCATTCGCACGTACTCAGCAGCCTCTTTGTAGCCACGTACCTTCCTTGTTTGCTCCCTTGGTGTGTATTTGAGCTATAAATTTATCACTGAAAATTAAAAACCTTGTGTATGATAATGTTTCACAATAATGTTTCTTTGTTTATAAGTCTCTTTGTTTCACTGAGTGAAAGTAGGACTTCAAATAGTAAAACCAAAGCATATTATTGATTAGTTTACTTTCAAACTTTTTTATTTCAAGCAATATCTATGTGTTTTGCAAGGGAAAGTCCTACAGACTTTGGTAATCTATAGGTGGAAGATCAATCAGAGGGAGAGAGAGAAAGACATTTAAATGGCAGCAAACTAGTAGGAGTATGGGATTTTTTGTTTGTTTCAGTGAGGAGTGATGGAGAGAGAAGCAAAGAAGAGACCAGGTCTTAAATTTTAACTTTGGATCAAGACCATAGATTCTCAGTTGCACAATACTGCTCTACCTTGTTCCAGATATTTATTGCTACATAACCACCACCCAAAAATTGAGTAGGATGAAACAGCAAGCAGTTTATCATGTTCACAGTTTTGAGGGTCAGGAATTTGAGTAAGGCCAGGTGGAATGGCTCATCTTTGCTCCACAATGTCTGAGGCCTCAGCTAAGGTGGCTTGAATGGGTGAAGATGACTGGGACAACTCAACTTGGTCATATGTTTGGGGTCTTGGTTCAGCCTGCTGGGGGGGTTCCTCAGTTCTTCTCCACTTTGTGCCTGCTGGCACTGCAGTGTCTAAGACGGCTTCTTCACTCACCTCTCTGACCTAGGTTGGGTTGCTAAAACAGCGGGAACTATCTGTCCATCTCTTTTCCCACGTGGCCTGTCCACACGGCTCACTTGATATTCCCTACCGCATGGCACTCTCAGGGTAGTGGAGATTCTTACAGAGAAGTTGTTTTCTCCCAAGAACAAACATTCTAAGAGCAGGCTGATGAAGCCTTAGAAATTCTGGAACATCACTTCCACCGGAGTCAACTAAGCCATTAACAAAAGGCCAGATTCAAGAGGATCCACATCTCAAAAGGAAGAGTAATACATGTAGGCATATTTAATGTACCATACTCCTCTCCTCATAATACAATCCCATACAATTTTGAAAGTTTTATAACATTCTTTTGTTTAAAAAAAAAATTAAGGTAGGAAAAAAAATGTGTGACTTAGTGAAGCCAAAAGATTTATCTCCCATCTTAAGAATTGTCTTACCCTGGTGGTCTCTACTGAAATGGAGAAAAGATAATTATTAGTAAATTTGATTGTCTAGTCAATAATATGTTTGCTTTATAAGAAGTATAAATACCATGGATGCAAAATCAAGTGTGTAAGTCTGACATATTTTAATCCACATAGAAATGTAAAGATTTTTCCTAAAGTAATTTTGACCTCCCAACTTACTATGTTTTCCCTCATTCAATACACTCTGGGTTGATACAGTAAAAAGGTCTAAATTTTATTCTATTAGGATATATATAAATGTGCTGTGATTAAAGAAGTTGTATCTCAAATGTGTTCTAATTCAACTGTACCTGTGAATTTTGCAATTTGGCTCTTATGAACCTTAACAACATGTAACAGCTTGCATAGAAATTACACTTATTGAGCTTTTAGTCTGAGCCAGGAAATATTTTAAGCACTTAATACCTATTAACTCATTTAAATCTCAAAATGGCTCTAGGAGGTGAATGGTAGTATCATCCCCATTTAACAAATAGGATATCTTAAGCAAAAACCTCGCCCAAGCTCACAAAGCCAACAAGAGGCAGGGCTGAGATTCAAATCCAGAGAGCTAGTTTAATCCAGTGTTTTACCCACTATAGTACACTGTAGAAGTCATTGGGTATTTCCAAAAGTAACAATTGGAGCCAAAATTGCTTTATCTAATTTTCTATGATGTGTTCTTTTGAATCTAAAATCTCTGATGAATAAATTCTTTTTCCCTGTAATCTAAAATCCTACCAATCACAGACAGAAAATATAAACTGGAGAAATATGGAGTATATATTGTATTGTTTCTAAGTAGGAGAAAATTAAAACGCAGAATATATTTTGGTCATTTGTAGTGGAGCCAATTAACTCAGCTCTAATATTAAAATCCTGCTGAGCATCAGAGAAACACTCAGGCTAGATATTGTTACTTATATTCAATTTCTCCATGATATGGCTCTCCAGTAGAGTAAGCCGCATCAAAATTTTAAGAACCTGCACTTTCTATTGACATATGCATACAACAGAATGTGTGGGTCACTGTAAAGCTAAGAGTATAAGTTGACTTTTATCCCCTCTGTACTAATAAGTTACCATTAGCAGACCACACATATAGAAGAGAAATTCTTAAATAAATGATGTTTATAAAAAATTAAGTAAATGTCAATCAATTCTATCAGGTCTAGATAACAGAGTATGGACCAGACAGCATAGCTGTTGGTGTCAGCTTGAGCCTTTGAGTAGGTACTAAAGTACATCTGATTTCCTCTTCTGAGAAAAAGGAAGAAAAGTAATTCCAGAGAGTGAAAATCAGGAAACCTTCATTGAGATAGACATCCTGCCAGAGACAGAATGGGAAAACAGATTTGTATAATCACAGGTCATAGACTCAGGGAGGATGAATAAGTGACTCTCACTCAGGCTTGAGAACTGAGAACAGCAGCTAGGTCCTCTTCCATCACATTGCCTGTTGTCATTGGCCACATATAATAAAGTAAGCATGAGGTTTTTCCAAGTCCAAAGACTCTTGGAATTGATTTCTCTGGACCAACAGGCTTCAGAGAACTAGTGGGGCAGCTGGGAGATGCCAGCTATGGTGACACCAAGTTTAGTGGAAATCTTAGAACAAGGTTACACTGTTTTAGAAGAAGCCTAATCCTAATCTCCTCTAAATTAGCAATTTTACTTTCTGGTGAGTTATTTTCCTTCAACAAGAAACCAGATCCAAAGATCTAGGACCTTTTCCTTCTGGGTCAAAAAAACTGGATAAAATAACTCTGTAACATCTTCTTCTGAGGTAGGAATTCTCCTTTTTCTGTCTCATGGGACTTGAACCTTCTTACTGTGCACCTTCTCCTGGAGCTCCATAACTTTCCTACCCAAGTCTTAGCCTACTCATGGTTGAGGAGTAAACAGGGGCTTAAATTTAACAAATAAATAAAACCAAAGTAAAAATTTGGTTTGTACTCATATTGCAGAAGTTGGAGCCTCCTTTGGGAATGTAAGTGGGTAGAATGCATATATTTCATTTTGAGTCTTTTATTTTCTGAGTTTAAGAAAACCCCTTACTTTTTATATTGCCTCATATTAGCCTCTCTAAGATAACTTAAACCATTTTCTTTGCCCTTTTATTGAAGCCAATGGGGCATTGCAAATTACCATTGTACTACTGAGTCAGTAATAGCTATAGAGTTTTTTAAAAGCTTTAATAAAGGAACTAATCTGAATGCACATCAACTACTATTCTCATTTAGCCATGTAATTTTTTAAGCTGTATGAAAAATGCCCAGTTTAAATTACAGAATATAGTTCCATTTGTGGGGCTCTAATGTGGGTTTTTTGCGGCATGGGTTTGTTAATTTTTGTTTTCACAATGCTTTCAAAATAAATTACACAAGAAAATGATTAATAAACAAATTCTGAATCAAGCTTTTAATTCTATGTTCTGATAGAATTGTCTTAAAATTTATTATATCTCAAAGATTATAGTAATGTTCTATGTAATCCAGGCAGAGTAGAGGAGGAGACCCAATCTCTTTTCTCCATTAATCCAGAAATCCTTAAATAGAAGAAGGAAATAACAACATTTTTCTAAGCTCAATTTAGATGAGTGGCACTATGCTGTATGCTGTAAATATCCCATTTAATCTTCCAAAGAACCCTGGAATGAAAACATTGTTATTTGTACTTTTCTCTGCTTTGTATACTCACCTATTCATCACTACTATGTATATTCCAAATTCTCAGAACAACCTCAAATGTTAAGAGAAAGTTTGAGCTCTATTCTGGAGATACCAGGTTGACAGCGAATGTTTTGGGGCTTCGTCGTGATATGACCAGAGTTGTGCTTAAAGAATATAAATCTGGTGATCAACAATCAGATGTATTTTAGAGGCTAGAACTTGCCAGATAGAAAACTCAATTAAACACTGTTTGTAATAGTTCAGTAATGATACCATGAGGCCCACAACTCTGGGAGAGGGAAGAAAAGAAAGAAATACATAGTTAAAGAATTGTAGAGGCAACAGTGCCTGGCCCTGAGGAGGCTGTGAAAGACAGAAGTCTAGATGAACACACTTTGTTATTAAAGGTGAGAAGGTTAACAGAAATGGTGTAGATTGATTAGAGAGAAGGTGATGGGTGAGATCTCTTTTAGACCTGTTGGTTTAAGGTTCTAATAAAACATGCAGGTGGAAATGCCTGACTTTCCTTTCTGACTAGATGGAAACGAAAGCACTATGTAACCCATAAAGGAAGATCAAGGAAGAAATAAAGGAAGAAGAAAACAGAGGGAGGGTGGGGAGATGTGGAGGAGAAGGAAAGCTCTCCCCCTTTTCTGCACCATCATAGAATCTACTGCTCACAAAGAGAAAA
Source organism: Lepilemur ruficaudatus (assembly GCA_963574885.1). Taxonomy (NCBI): domain Eukaryota; kingdom Metazoa; phylum Chordata; class Mammalia; order Primates; family Lepilemuridae; genus Lepilemur; species Lepilemur ruficaudatus. Next base: position 2,435 of record CAUYRT010086049.1, on the reverse strand, counting down.
GTGATGCAACTTTACCAAATCACCAAATAGGATGGTCTTTTTCACAAATCAAACAAACAATCAAAACTTCTGAGAACCACAGTGTGAGGGGCAGAGACCACTACCCATCACTAACTTTAATTACTTCTAAGCCAGCCCAAAAAAGAAAAAAAGAAGGAAGAAAGGGAGGGGAGAGGAACGGAAGGAGATAGGTAGCAAATTAGATTTGATAACTCTTGTGGGGGTAACAGTAGGAGTTAGAAGAAAGTACATCACCTGCATGCTTTTTTCTAGTCTGTGTAGATATCTAGTTTCTCAGTATGCTGAAACTTATTTTCTTATGAAATTGCTTAATTACAATCCAAAATCTTTTTTTTTTTTTAGTGTTTGAAATCATTTTTCTTTTTTTCAAAATCTGTTTTTAATAAGGTGAGGTCCCTCGATCACTGCCTAGAAGTTTCTCATACAGCAGTGTAAGCACAGGCTCCTACATAAAAGAAAAGCACTTCACTTTAACCTCCGTTACTCCGGGCACCCTCTTTGGCCATTAGGAATGCCCCTGATATCTGTTTTTAGTAGGACAATATTGTTCTTTCCCATCCAAAACAAAGATTTCTATTGCTTTCCTTTCTTCTACGGTATGTATGTATTAGGTCAGAATTATCAGCTTCTGGAACCATTTTAGAAGTCCCTCTCAAATATTAAGAATTTGAGATTAAGGAATCATGAATATTCACCAGTCATTGACCACTTTGCACATTCCTAAGCACGATGTTACAAAGATCAATCCAATTCTGAAATTCTTTGAGTTTCCAGATGTAAATTTAAGATTGATTGTATAGTCACTAAAATGAAGTTAAAGTGAAGCAAAAGCCAGAGTAATTATGTAGAAAATATAGACCCCCAAATGTGAATGTTTCAATCAAAAGTGAGAGAGATCTCTTATTTGGAAAAGGTTTTGGTTCTTTTGTGGAAGTGCCCTGAGGATACTCTTCACTTCTCTGCATATTACCTGAGTGACTGTCACATTGGTGGGTTTATTCAGGTACCCAGTTGTTTTCCTAAAATATGAACTTCCCTCACAATAAAAAAGAGGAACAGGATGGAAATTAAATTTTTGTTTCTTTCTCCAAAAAATTTCTTCTGCATAGACAGCATGGAATAGTGGACAGAGCATTAGTAATGGCATTAAACAAACAAACGAACAAACATAAAAACCTGAATAGTAATCCCAGCTCTGCCAGACAAACAGTTTGTCATTGCTTATTCATTCATCAGTGTGTTTGGCACCTGTTATATACTGGAGGTGCTGTGCTAAGCCTTAGAGGTGGGAATTCTTATCTTTAGGAAAGGTGGACATGCACTTAGGTGCCATTAGCTGTGTTGCACGTTTTGGTAGCGCTATGCACACATCACCACAGGAATGCAATATAGCACCTTAAAGTTTCCTACTCAGAGAAGTGCTATCATTTTGGCTGAGACTTGAAAAGTGAACAGAGACCTTAAAGTCTTCACTCTCATCATCTATAAAATGAGGAGTATAGATTTCTGCTATACCTGCTGCAAGGGGCTTATTTTGCAAAAGGCACCTAGACCAAGGTCTGGCACAGAATCAGTGTTCAAGTAATTCTTTCCTTTTGCTAACCTGGTTTAGAAGTCTCTGCGCTTAGTTCACATGCTTTTCATTATCCGTAGCTCTCTTCAAATTTGAAATAGACTTTGATAAATTCAATAAAAGAATCTAAGTTTTCCTGGTTTATTTATTTATTTTTGCCTTGAATTTTTCTCCTTGGCATGAATACCTCTTTTTCTTTTATTTCTCTCAACCAGACTATAAGTTGCTACAGGACCAAGCCATGAGGGCCTGTGCTTCCTTAGTATCTCCCTTGCTGTTTAGCACAATGCCTGCACGCAGTGAGAACTTGACTGGTGCTCATGAAGGAAGGAAAGGAGAGGCAGGCATGTAACTTGTTCTCAAGAAATTAGATTGAACTGGATCAACAAGTAGGCTAGAAGTAAATACCAAACAACAACAAATGTTCCAAAGCTAAAAACATCGTATGACCAGCAAATAGTAAGTCAGCCTGAAAAATTATTTCTCTTTTTATTGCCATTTTGCTATGATTGGTATCTTTAAAAGTTGAGCATATTAGCATGTAGGTTTACAATTACACTCTGAGCTCGGAGACTTGTAATGTCCTATCATTTTACCTCTAGGGATTTATGTCTGATTCTTGTTCTGTTAGTAAGTGCCTGTAGGACAGAATGACAGAGCCACTCATGTTTCACCAGCACATGATGGTGATGATATTATTTCCACAATCAGTTTGGTGATGGTAGTTTGAACCTCATCATGTCTAACAAAGAAAAAAAAATAAAGGAATTAATATTTGAAAATTCAGTATATTGTGTTTAGCATCATTATTGCCACTTTTGTGGCAAGTGCTTTGATATTG
>CAUYRT010086048.1:0-20479 GCA_963574885.1 Lepilemur ruficaudatus | reverse complement strand
TTTCTTCTGCTTGGTCTAGCATGTTGTTGATGCTTTCTGCTGTATTTTGAAATTCCCTAAATGACTCTTTCCTTTCTTTAAGTTCTGTTGTATCTTTTTTTAATATTGTCTATCTCATTAACTAGTTTTTAATATTTTTATTCATGTCCTCAAACTTTTTTTTTTGGATTCTTTCTGTTGATTTTCAACTTTTTCTTCAATCTCATTCATATTATTTGCCATCCATATTCTGAATTCCATCTCTGACATTTCAACAATTTCCTTTAGGTTGGGATCGATTGCTGTAGCCTTATTGCAATCCTTTGAGGGTTTTGAAAAAGCTTGTTTCAAGTTGCCAGAATTATTATTCTGGTTCCTTCTCATCTGAAATCTCTTCTCTCAGCTCAAGACAGATAAACTTGCAGAGCACCTGTTTTCCTCTGCTGGGAACTCTATTTAGTGCAAGGAAAGAGAAGTCCCTGGATGGCACTCTTATGTCCTGCACTGGAGGATTGACCTAGCAAAAGATATGCAGGTAAACTTTGAGCATTTAACACTGCTGCTCTCCTGCTTCTCCTGCCTCACAGTTCCTTTGTGATTATCACTGGCAGTCCCCATGTTGCAGAGTGAGTGAATGCCACAACTTAATTCTGTCAGCATCAGTGATTGCCAGCCCAAGTTAGCTTGAGAGCTGCCCCACTCAGATCTGTGGGCAGAGACCTTTGTCAGCCTGAGCTGGCTTGAATGTAGCCTTGCCCATGTCCATGTGTGGTGATGATTTTCTGCCCACGCTGGCTTGGGAGCTGCCCTCCTCAGATCTTCAAGTTGCACCATTTGTTACCCCTTGTGGCTTGAGCGTGATCTCACTCACACTCTCCATCAGTACTGACTGACGGCCTGTGTCAGCTTGAGGGTTGTCCCATACAGAACCACAGATGGTAACATTTGTCAGCCAGGTGCTGGCTTGAGCACAGCTCTGTTCTTACCTGAAGGTGACAGTGATTGTCAGTTTATACTGGCTCAAGATCTGTCTAGGTTAGATCTGTGGGCAGCAGTTCTTTTTGGCCTTTGCAGTTTGAGAGTAGGCCGGCCCATGCCCACAGGTGGTGGTGATTATCAGTTCACATAGACTTGAGAACTTCCTGGATTAAATCGTGGGTGGCAGCATTTGTCAGCCATTGTGGCTTGAGCCTAGCCCTGCCCAGGTCTAAGGGCAGTAGGGATTGTCAGCCTGTACTGGCTTGAGAGCTGAACCATTTGAGTCCTCAGGTGGCGGTATTTGTTGGCTGGGTGCAGGCTTGAGTGCAGCCCTGTCTACATTGACAGGCAGTGGCAATTGTTCCCCCCTCAGGTCCCCCAGTAGCAGTGGGGGCACACGGCTTCTGCCCATGGGACTCACAAGAGCCCCTGGCCTCCCTGCCCCTTCCCCAACCCAGACTGGCAGGGGTGATGGAGAGGCAGCAACAATGGATCTGACCCCTGAGTAGAGGCAGGGCTCTTGGTCTAGGATTTGAAAGTGGCACCAGCCACAATGTCCAAGGTTCACAAGCCAGTGGGTCACCGTTGTGCCCTGTCTCTGGAGCAATGCTGCTGCACAGTCTCCAGATAGCTCCCTATGTCAGTCCTATATAACCTTCTGCAGTGGAGGGTCCCTCCTATAGCTTAGATAGCAATGATCGTTAGCGGAGTGTGGAGGCCTGGGATTCTCCCTTCTATGCCTTCCCCATATGTGTACTAGTCTTTCCTGTGTACCTCCAACCTGCAGAACAGATTGCCTCTCTTCCTTCCCCTTCACTTTGAGTGCCTTCTGTTACCTCTCTTTGGATTCACAGTGCTCTCTCTTAGACAGTCAATCTAAAGGTGGATATCCACTCACCACCTTCAATTCTCTCTATGAGAGCAGCACTTGCAGGCTGCTTCTAGTCTACCATCTTAGCCCCTCCTCCTCTATAGGTCATTTTCAAAAACTCAAGATTCTAGTTTCATTGGAGCACAGGTTTATTGTAGAGGAATCATAGCAGATGAAGTTTGATACTGTATCATAGAAGATTTTACGTACCATAATTAGTAGTTAGTACTTGGTTTTCTGGCAATGGGGAGGTATTGAAAGTTTTTGAATATGGTGAACTTGATCAGAGTTGACTTCAGGGAAGCTTTTGTGACAGTGTGTGTAGCATGCAGTGGAGTGAAGAAGGATAAGTAGTGAGAGACCAATTAGAAGGCTATTAAGGTAGCCCAGGACAAAAAGTAATGAGAGCATTAGCCAGAGTATTGGCAGTGGAAACAGAAAGGAGGAGACAAATGCAAGAGATATTGAGGAGTAGAATCAAGAGCACTTGGAAATTGATTGCATGTGAAGGGCCAGGGAGTGAAAGGAGTCCAGAGTGACTGAAGTGCTCAAGCCCGAATGATGGGGAGAAAGGTGTTTACTATTAATAGAAGAAAGAAAGTCAGGGAGTGTAGTTTAAGAAGGATGTATGGGCAAAAGACAAGTGTGATATCCAGTTGGATATGTGAAGCCCACGCTGGGAAACATGAATCTGGAGTTCACACTGTAGCTGAGTGTCACATATATAAGAGGTGACTGCAAAGAAGTGATAGCAAAGTTCCCTGGATTGGGTAAAATAAATGGTGAAGTACAATGAGAGGAGAAGGTAACAATATTTCAGATGTTTTGTGAATGGAGGTGAGAGTGGGAAAGATGAGCAGAGGCAGCTCAATGAAGAGTACTGTGAAAAATAATTAGAGACTGAAAGGGAAATTGCAATTGTCACTAGACAGAGAAACAACGGTGCAGGCCCCTGTAAAAGTTCCCTTAAGGCTGAACAGAAGAAAGAGCTTTTCACCAAATGAAGAAAAAGACAGTGTTAAAACTATAAACACAACACACACAATTAGGCTTAGCAACCTAGAATGTCTTTGAAGTCATATAGGTATTTTTATTACAAACAGGTTGTTATGTATTATATATTAGGCTATGGATTCATGTAAAGCTACAGCAGGTTAGCCTTAAACTGAACTTGGATAATCAATGGACCAAGGTTTTGACATATGTTCTTTTTACTTTAATTCAAAGTATCATTAAATCAAATATGGGATGCATTTTTACTGTCCTTTGATCTATGCCTTCTGGGGATTTTAAATAACATTTCCTAGTCAGTCAAAGCTGCATTTAAATTGTATATTAGGGGTCTGACTTAACTTCTTGAAAACAAGGACATTCAGAGTTAATGCTGAAAACATTGACCTTAACTTACCCCATCAAAACCTTTGAAAAAAGTTTTTTTTTCTTTGTGTGTATGTTTTCATGTTTTTAGATAAAATGCAAATGTGAAAAATTCAAGTGTGAACTTGGCTACCTAATGAAGGTGGCAAAAGGGCAAATTGAAGAGAATGAATAAGCTACAAATCAAAATTGGGGAATCACTGCACCCTCTGTACACATTACCCTAAGACTATTATTTGCATCTTTAAATTCCCAAGATTTGTTTTTCTTACTGGAAGAAAATAATTATATATTTAGCTTCTGCTCCTCTGTCTGTGAAACAGAAGGCTAGACAACATTGTAAAGCTGACATTGATTGTTTCCATTAACTTCTGTTCCCTGATCTGCACCTCCTATCTTATTCTCTTGCTGCCATATCCTTCTCCTGAGACTGTATTGTATGTTTCCAGATTTGCTTTCTAACCAATGTCCTTAAAAGTAGGCTGCTTGTTTTTTTCTTGTTTGTCTTGCCTTTTCTCCTTTAAGAATGTTTTTCTCCTTTAACATAAAAACTAGCTAATCAGATAAACTTATGGGAGCTAATGGTATTATTGATTTTTACTGTGTTCTTCAGAGTGGCTAGAAATTTCTCTAGCCTGTATTATCCTCCTTCACCAAGTAACGTGTTTATTTGGAGGGGTTTTGGACAATTCACTTTTCCTCTCTGGGCTTTAGTTTCTCCATCTGTAAAATGAGGAAATTGGTGCACTGTTAGCTCAACATTCCTATCGTTTCTAAATCTTTCCTTTAGAAATTTAACTTTGTGGAAGGAAAAATCCAAACTCTGAAATATTGGAAGGAGGTTTATTCTGAGCCAAATTTGAGGACCATGGCCTAGAGCCACTCCCAAGAAGCCTTGAGCAAGTGGACTCGCTGTGGCTGGGCTGCAATTTGGTTTTATACATTTCAGGGAGACAGGGGTTACAGGTAAAGTCATAAATCAATACGTGAGAGGCATACATTGGTTTGGCCCAAAAAGGTGGGACATCTCGAAGTGGGGGTTAGGGGGGGCTTACAGGTTATAGGTGGGTTTAAAAATTCTTTGGCTGACAATTGGCTCAGGGAGTTAGGCTTTATCTAAAAGACTAGAAAATGCTTAATTTAAGATAAAAGTGTGAGCTCTCTGGGAGGTCCAGACAGGAGAATCTTTCAAGTTAAGATAAGGATCTGCTAGGATGCTTGAGTCAAGATGGGAGGCTTTCTATCTTTTAAGTGATGCTAATGCTGTACCGGAATCAGGTTGGAAAGTAAACCACACTATATTTGATTAACAAAACCTGACTAGTGGGATTTTACCATTTCTGACCATGACCCATCTGCCCCTCTTAGGAAGGAATTTTGAGCAAAAGAAAAGATCAGAGTTTAGTCCTCAACTTTAAAGGTATTTCTTTTGTAATCTAAGTCATAGATATCCTGAAAATGTAACTTTCAGACCTGGCAGGAAAACAGGATGAGAAGGCCCTGGGGGAAGAGTGTCTCTTCCACCTCTTATATCATAACCTGTAGGTAGCCACTGATTCTGCTTACCTGTAAGATTGGCCCAGAAAGGAAACTATGTATTTAGTTTTGCAGAAATTTGAAACAAGAGATCAATATTCATTAAATATTTGGCTTTGTGTTGTTGACTAGAAATATTTTTAAAGTGAAAAAATATTTGGGGATTGCAATAGCTTTTTAGCATGGATTTCCTTTCCTTTCTCCTCTTTGTCTCACCATGTCTCTATTACCTTATCCTGATCAGTCCATGTGCCTATGGGAAGTCAATTCAGGAGTGGATCAGGAGCAAGTTGCACATTTATGACTGGTCAAACAATTGAAGAATCATGCAATTGGTGGGCTTCTAATAAAGGCCAAAATGGGAACTATAGGATCTGACAGTGTTATTAATATTTAGTATTTCAACATGCATCATTTTCCTGTCACAATGATTTTTTTTAATTCCAGTATAAAGTGTGGCTGCTTCTTAGACTGACTTCTTTCAAAATAATGCAGTTATTTCAGTTACAGATTAACCTTTTTGAAAGCATATTCATTTAAGCAAAGGTTTTTACATCTGTTTCTGATAAAGTTTTACAGCTTTGCATAGCTGTTATCCTTTTCTGAGTTGCTGCTGACAACTATAACAACTTCTCTCTTAGTTCCTTCTACAGTAAATAAAGGCTCTTATCAGGTAAGAAGTTTTTTAGCACCTTTTTGTTATCAGTCATTCAGTCATTAAGATCCACTAAATAGAGTTGCCTTGCTATTTATAAAAGGATAAGTAACATTCTTATTTAGATTACAGATCAGATTGCTTGCCCTATCTGGGCTTTACCTACAAATGCATTCTCACATGGTTCTTTCTGATCAAAAGTATTCTTTCTGATCCTTACCTAAAGAAATAACCAGAATTATTCAGGGCCCATGGTGGCAGTCAGTGGGAGCTCGCAACCATATAAAAACCAATTTGGTGGTCAAACCTCTGTCAATGGTCATAGCCTTTTTGAGAACTCTGGTATAATTTCATGGAGACTCAGGGTATTCTAGCTTGAAAAATATTCGAAGCTATCAACAGGTTAATTGTAAATCAACAGCATGCAAGTGGCAAAGCAATGTCTCAACTCAGCTCAAAGGTTGAAGCTTTCACAAATTTTATATGAACATTGCAACTTGATGGTTCTCATGGCACTCTCTCATGCTGTGCTCACTCATCTCCCACCCTTTATAAGTAAATATGGTCACCATGAAAGCTAAGAGAAATGACTTTACATATTAATCCTAACCTAAAATTTGGAGCAGTTGGTTCTCACAATTTCTGTCCTGAAAACTCTTTCTGTCTTGTAAACTCTTTTGGATTCCTTCATGTGTTAGGATAAGTATTCTACCCACTGAATATTTCAATGGCTTTATCTGGATCATCTTGTTCCCTCTGACTTTTGATGCTGAGAGTACCTATCAGAACTCTGTATGTCTTTGTCCGTATCTAGTATCACTAGATTACATAAGAAGCAAGACTACAAAAATATCTGGAAAAGCCAATACAGATAACGTTCAAATATCCCAATCAGAAAGTAGAATATAAAACATTGTAAGGTAAAAGAGAATGCAGAATGTCACCAAGCAATACTTTAGTTAGAGAAATGGTAGTACTACAGAAGAAAAGTGCAGAAATTCAGAATGTTGTGGTGGATATTTACTCCAAGAGATCTACTCCACTGGTTTACTCCTTAGTCTGCTACCCAGCACATCTAACCTTATTTCCTTCTGAATGTTCCTAATGTTAGTCCTAACCCAATATATATTTCCAATATAAAGTAAGTTTTTATTAATCAGTAAGAATAATGTCAGTATCAAGAAATCAAAGGACATATCTTTTGCCCACTTATTAATGGGGTTGTTTGTGTTTTTCTTGGTGATTTTCTTGAGTTCTTTGTAAATTTTGGTTATTAGCCCTTTATCATATGTATAGCTTGCAAACATTTTCTCCCATTCTGTAGGTTGTCTATTTGCTTTGTTGATTATTTTTTTACCTATGCAGAAGCTTTTCAGTTTAAGCAAATCCCATTTATCTATTTTTGTTGTTGCTGTAATTGCCATTGGGGTCTTGACATGAATAGAAGCTTTTCAAAAGAAGATAGACAAATGGACTATAAACATATGAAAAAATGTTCCACATCACTAATCTTCAGAGAAATGCAAATTAAAACCACAATGAGGTATCACCTTACCCCAGTTAGAATGGCTTTTATTAAAAAGTCCAAAAACAATAGATTCTGCCTTAGATGCAGAGAGAAAGGAGCACATACATGGTTGGTGGGACTACAATTTAGCACGGCCTCTATGGAAAACAGTTTGGAGGTTCCTCAAGCTTCACAATAATATGATCTTTTCACTTAATTATTTTTCACAAACATTTTCCACATCATTTAATGTTCCTTGCCACAATCATGTTTAATGATTGCTTAATGTTTCTTTAGTATGGATATACAGTATTTATTTAGTGAATATGATTGGATATTCTGTTGCTTTTGAAAATCTTATAATAAAATTGCAAAGTATTCTTATAATAACACCTTGGTGTAGATACATTATTTCCTTAGTATAAATCTATATATTTAAAAAAGGATGGAAAATTCCATAGCTCTTCATAAATATTGACATTTTTTGTCAAGAAAGACTATACTAACTTATTTTTCCACAAATTATGGATGACAATGTCTATTTTCCTTCTCCTTTAGCAAAAAGAGTATTACTCCTTTTTAAAAATGCTTTACTAATTTTATAGATAAAAGATGTTATTTAGGCTTTTCTTTAATGTAATTTTTTGGCACAGCCCCTGTCAATATTTTTTCCTTAATTTATTGGCCATTTAATTTTCTTTTTTGTTGTATTGTCCTTTCTTGTTCTTTGCCAATTTTTGTGGACTGTTCATCTGTATCTTATTGATGTCTAAGAGCTCTTTTTACATCGAGGATGACAACCTTAGTCTAGAATATAGTCTACGTGTACTTAGTTTGTCATTTGCTTTTAGTTTTGTGAATGGTTTTACACTTAACTATTACCATTTCATATCTTTGAGTTCCTTTATCTACATGCTCTCATACTGTTTTTAAATGATTTGTCATATATAAACTGCAGAGCTGTTATTTCACCTAACATATTTGATTCTTATCTGTGACCTCTTTGCCATCCTTTATGCATATGCTTTATTGTGGTATTATTTTTCAGACATTATCTCAAAATAAAGAGAATGTCCAACACCTATTTACAGCAGGATGATTCTTTTGTTAGATGGCATGTTTAATTTTGTCAAGCAGTTCCCTACAAAGCAAGGGATTGGCCAGATGCATAGAGTAGAAATAAGAAAACTAGAGAGTTGATAAGTAGACTCATATTGCCCTTGGTGTGGTTTCCCGATAACGTTATATCAAATTCATGGCAGGAGCTGAACCACATGCTGTGTCCCTTGTCAGACATTCTTTTCCAAAAAGGATATCTAATAACTTTATGAACGTGTGTGTAGAAGAATAATTGCTAGCCTTTTGGGGCTTCTCTACCAAGACTTTCTGTATCTAGTGTCTCACTTTCAGATTATAAATCTGCCCCTGTAACTTGCACTTTGGAGGGTGCAACTGAACTGAGAAGCAATGAGAAGGATTAGTGAATTGCTTTCTTTCTCTGTGCAGTAATGGGATATCAGTTCTGTCCACAGGTTCCTGAAACCTAACTAGCTTACATCACGATGAAAATTGCACCTTTAGGATTTACATAGACATGCCCATTCATGGAATATATGCACAAACATTACCTGAATACTTATAATACAGCTCCTGCTGTCATATGGCTTTAAAATGACAAACTATGTTTAAATGAAATGTAAAACCAAGAATTTTTAAGGTGGAAAGAAATATCTAATTCAGTTATCATGGGGGAAACAGGCTCAAAGATCTTAAGTGATTTGCCTGAGGACAGGCTGTGAGTTAGTGACTCTTCCACAATCACCATTACTATGAGACAGAGATGTCTAGGATATAGAAGAAATCAACAGGTGTGGACAGCCGAGGCTAGGCCATAGTAGTATGAGTTAAGAAGGGGGGGGGCTTTTCTTGTCCTTCTTAGTTGTGTAATGCATAAAATTCCACCTGTATAATCCTCTTGGATGAGAAATAATTCAAGGTGTATCAGCTGAAATATTATATGGATTACATAGGATATCTGAGGTTGAAGTCTCATGTGGAATGAGAAATGATCCAGAAAGAGGCAGGAAAGAATCCAGGGAGAAACTTTATTGACTTTGCAATACTGTAAGAGAACAGCCTGAAATATATAGGTTTCCTTAGAAAGTACACCTCAGGAAAGTTTCAATGTTGAAATGAATCAAAAGCTCTGTCCATGCTTCTTGGAGTTGTCAGTGGTAGAAAAAGCAACTTTGGATTCCAGTTCTTTGATTTCATCCTCACTTCACTGTGTGACACATTTAATTATATAACTGAAAGGGCCAGTATTACCAAAATACTAATTTGAAGTATTCTTTTTTAGTATTAACTCAGAGGGATGTGTCATCCATGAAAATCCACAAGCTTCTTCTTTACAGTATCCTTTCTCAAATCAGCTGTGGAATGTTCAAGAGGAAAGGGCTGTTCAAGGTCATTTATTCCACCCTCTTCATCTTACAGGAGACAAAATTGAGACCCAGAGAAAGAAAATGACTTACACAAAGCCATTATGTGGCAGAGTTAGGTGGGTGGACTAGAACTCTGGACTTTTGGATCTCAGGCTGTTGATTGGGTGATTGTGTGTCTACAACCCTGCTTCTCACCAAGATGCTAATCAGCTCTAAATTGGTTACCATTTCAAACCAGATAAAGCCACTGCCTGTCAGGATCTTTAGAAAAGCCACATGCCCAAGATTTGCTTGCCTTTTTGTATATTCTAACATTCTCTCTCTCTCTCCCCCCCCAACCCCTTTCCTTTCTCTTCTTTTTTCTCTCCTTTGCTTTCACCTTTCTTTTCCTTTCCTTTCTTTTTTTTTTTTTTTTTCGTTTCTTTTCCTTTCAATAAAGAGCAACATCTTTGGGAAGTGAGAGCATAACTATAACAAGGCAGTATTTGTTGAGCCAAACTAGGTGGTAGTTGTTCTCAAAGCTCAAGTTTTATTGTTATAGTGGAGGCTCCAGTTGGTGGCTGTACTGGGAATGAGGCCATAGGCATTTCTGTGATATTAGGTGAAACTGTTTCATAGAAATGAATTTATGACAATGAATGTTTGGATTGGGAACCCTATTATTTAAAGTATATCTATATTGGATGGTAGTACATAAACACACACAAAAATATTTTTCGAATGGTGGACATATAAATTATCCCTGTAGGTAACAAATGAAGATTTCTTCTTAACTGAAGGGGAATTTTCTACAACTAACACTTTTCTAGGCCTGTTTACTTTTAGCAAACTACTTTCCAGAAGGGTACATACCAGAATTGAAGAATTGTATGATCCTAAATTTACAGAGTAGGAAATAAGGACCTGGAAAGTCTCATGGCTCTTTCTTTCCACTGCATGCTGGTGCTTTCATTCTCTATTCTCATATTGTTCTGTTTTCCCAGAAGACGATTTCCTTCTTATCTTTCATTGGATTGAGAACTAGAAGTACTGCCAAACCAAAGTCACGAAATTGTTTTTTTTCCATAGTACAAATAACGAAATAGAATAATTAAATGAATCATCCTACCATTCTCTTTGGCAACTCTGGTGTTGAATATACCATTTCAAGCTTGTTTCATTCGAAATGTAACTTGCTAACTTGAAAGGGAAATATGTGAGATTATAAAATGGGGCTAAGACGCTCTAAAGGAGTGTGTACTGGATTTTCTTCAGTTCATGTAGAGTGTAATACCAGTTTCCCTGACTTGAATTAAAATAGCACTGCAATTAGTGAAACAAAAATTTTTTTGGAACCTAGAATTGACCATGATTTTCTTCTTATGAGTGTTTAGTTTGCCAGATTCTAGAGCAAAACTATGTTACAAAAGCAGTAGAAGCAAAAATCAAGTGCCTACATTTAATAACAAAACAAAAACGTCATTTTATATTTGTATAATGCTTTACAATTTTAAAAAGTAATTCCAAAATTATTTCTCATATCATTGGAGCCTCATGATAACCATGCAAGATAGGCAGCACAGGTAATTTCTTTGTAGGCAATGTAAGTATCTTTATTTTACTGATAGTGCGACTAACACCTAAAGATGCTGAAGCAATTTCATAGTAAGTGGCTACAACAGGACTAGAATGTAAGTCCTCTGACCTGTAAATCAGTATACTTTCTAATATTACTTGCATTTTTAATTTACTATATAGTCATTATCAATGTTTTCATGTTCCAACTGCACATATTCCTGTAGATAACCACATTAATGGGAATAGCACAAAAAATTCTGTAATTCAAAACATTTGATATAAGTGTCCTATTAAGTAGAAGCCACAGCTTTTCATCAGAGAGCTATAATATACACATGTCTTTTTAAGGGCCTCCGAATACAAAGTAGACATGAATGATTGCTGCTATGGTCTGAATGTTGGTGTCCCCCCTCCCTGAAATTCATACGTTAAAACCTAATGACCAAGGTGATGGTATTAAGAGGTGGGGCCTTTGGGAGGTGATTAGGTCATGAGGGTAGAGCGCTCATGAATGGGATTAGTGCCCCTATAAAAGGGCTTGAGAGAGCCGGTTTATCCCTTCTCCCTATGACCATGTGCAGACACAGCAAGAGGACACCATGTTTGAAGCAGAGAATAAGCCTTCATCAGACACTGACTCTTCCGGGGCCTTGATCTTGGACTTCACAGCTTCCAGAACTGTGAGCAATAAATTTACGCTGTTGTCAAATTGCCCAGTCTAAGGTATTTTGTTGTAGCAGCCCAAATGGACTAAGACAATAGCTATAAGTTTTCCCACGTAAGATCCAACACATACAGTGATTTGGATTACTAGAGTGAAGTTGATGTTGAAAACGAGGACGGGAGGGAGAGAAAGAAGGGGGAGAGAGATGGGGGGGAGAGAGAGAGAGCGAGAAAGAGAGAGAGAGTTTTAACAATCTATGACATAGCAGAAATTTTCAGGGATGACTTAATAGTACTATCAATAATGCCAAGTAGAAAAAAGAAATTTGAAATCAAAAGTACACAAGCCCAAGATTGCCCATCTTCTTTTGGAATGCCCACTTGAGATTCAGCAATAGCTATCTACAGAATCTGCTCCTTATATGTTAGTGGTCTAGCTGATTATAAAGAGTAGGTGCTTCTCTTAGGTTGTTAGGAGAATCAGTGAAAATGAAACATTTCTGTGCTGGGTAACAGGGAATTGAACTGTGATAGATTTGTGGTGTGAAAGGCGGAGTGAAAAGCTTACTTTGAGCTATTATTGTTAGAAGGTAGGTTGGATCCTAGGAACAAAGGCATTTGTAAATTTGATACAGATTGTGAGATTTAAAAAGACCAAAACGTTCACTTTAGGCTCACTCAACTGGAACAATGGTAAGAAAAAGGGAAAGGCCAAGTTTTAATTTGCTTCCATAGTATAATGTATATCCCCCAGTACCTCTTCATACTTTATGGTGATATTCTGTTTATTTGTCTGCCATTCCCAATAGACTGAAAAATCTGTGAGGGCATAAAACATGTCTGCATGGTTCTTTGCTTTATCTCTAATGCCTTGTGTAGAGTAAGATTTCAAACATATGTGCTGACAGAAAGTAGGGAAAGGAGTAAATGAAGAAAGGTAGGAGAGAGGAAAGATAGAAGGAAGGGAAGAAAGGAGAAAGGGACAGACCTAGAGAGGAAAGGAATTCACCAGAGCTGGTCTTGTACTTAATTGGACTTATGCAATCTATCTGCTCAAATTTCTATTTCTGATTGGAATATAGACTAACCAGCATATGAATATTATGTCATATGCACTTTTATGTATATATGTCATGCTTCAATAAAAGGTTAAAATGAGTCTTTGAAAAAAAATCCTACAGTTTATTTAAATATTTACAGAATCATGGTCAGCATTATTTACTGAATGGATTTGCCCTGCAATCACCTTAAACTTCAAGTCTTTTTCCTCAATACAGGCATACCTCAGAGATATTGCAGGTTAGGTCCCAGACCACTGCGATAAAGTGAATATTGCAATAAAGCAAGTCACATGAGTTTGGGTTCCCAATGCTTTTAAAAATTATGTTTATACTATGCTGTGGTCTATTAAATGTGCACAACAGCATTATGTCTAAAAAAAACACATATCTTAATTTTAAAACACTTTATTGCTAAAAAAGTACTAACATTCATCTGAGCCTTCAGCAAGCCATAATCTTTTTGCTGGTGGAGCATCTTGCCTTGATATTATTGGCTGCTCAATAGGGTGGTGAGCTGCCGAAGGTTGGGGTGGCTCTGACAATTTCTTAAAATGAGACAACAATAAAGTTTGCCTCATTGATCGACTCTTCCTTTCATGAAAAATTTCTCTGTAGAGTGTGATGCTGTTTGATAGTATTTTTCCCACAGTGGAACTTCTCTCAAAATTGAAGTCAGTCCTCTCAAACTCTGCCTGTGCTTTATTAACTTAGTTTATGTCATATTCCAAATCTTTTGTTGTCAGTTCAGCAAAGTTCACAGCATCTTCATGAGTAGTTTCTGTTTTAAGAAACCACTTTCTGTACTCATCCATAAGAAGCACCTCTGTATCTGTTCAAGTTTTATCATGTGATTGCAGCAATTCAGTCACATCTTCACGCTCCACTTCTAATTCTCTTTCTCCTGCTATTTGTACCACATCTGCAATGACTTCCTCCACTGAAGTCTTGAACCCCTCAAAGTCATCTATGAAGGTTGGAATCAACTTCTTCCAAACTCCCATTAATTTTGACCTCTAATGAATTACAGATGTTCTAAATGGCATCTGAAATCGTGAATCCTTTACAGAAGGTTTTCAATTTGCTTTGCTCAGATACATCAGAGGAATCACTATCTATGGCAGCTATAGACTTATGAAATGTATTTCTTAAATACTATGTGAAATTAAAAATTATTCCTTGATCTTTGGGCTGCAGAATGGATGTTGTGTTAGCAGAAATGAAAATAATATTAATCTCCTTGTATATCTCCATCAGAGCTCTTGGATGACTAGGTGCATTGTCAATAAGCAGCAATATTTTGAAATAATTTTTTTGAGCAGATGGTCCCAATAGTGGACTTAAAATATTCAGTAAACCATACTGTAAACAGATGTGCTGCCATCCAGGCTTTGATGCTCCATTTCTAGAATACTGGCAGAGTAGATTTAGCATAACTCTTAAGGGCTCTGAGATTCAGAATGGTCAATGAGCATTGATTTCAACTTAAAGTCATTGGCTGCATTAGTCACCACCAAGAGAGTCAGCCTGCCCTTTGAAGCTTTGAAGCCAGACATTGACTTTTCCTCTCTAGCCATGAAAGTTCTAGATGGCATCTTCTAATATAAGGCTAATTCATCTACATTGAAAATATGTTGTTTAGTGTTGCTACCTTCGTCAATTATCTTAGCTAGATCTTCTGGATGACTTGTTGCAGTTTCTACATCAGTGCTTGCTGCTTTACTTTGTGCTTTTATGGTATGGAGACAGCTTCTTTCCTTAAACCTCATGAACTAATCTCTGCTAGCTTCCAACTTTTCTTCTGCAGCTTCCGCATCTCTCTCAGCCTTCAGAGAATTAAAGAGAGTTAGGTCCTTGTTCTGGTAGGCTTTAGTTTAGGGGAACATTGTGGCTGGTTTGATCCTCTATTCAGACCTCTAAAACTTTCTCCATATTAGCAATAAAGCTCTTTTACTTTCTTGTTATTCTTGTGTTCACTGGAGTAGCACTTTTAATTTCCTTTAAGGACTTTTCCTTTGCATTCACAACTTGTCTACTGTTTGGTTCAAGCAGCCTGCCTTTTTGTTTATCTTGGCTTTAGATAGGCCTTCCTCACTAAGCTTAATCATTCCTAGTTTTTCACATAAAATGAGACTCTCCTTTCACTTGAACACTTAGAGGTCATTGTATAGTTATTAACTGGCCTAATTTCATTATTGTTGCATCTCAGGGAATAGGGAGGCCCAAGATGAGGGAGAGAGATGGGAGAACAGACAATTGGTGGAGCCATCAGAGTACACATTTATCAGTTAAGTGCCAGATGGGTGCAGTTCATGGAGCTCCAAAACAACTAGAATAGTAACATCAAAGATCACTGATCACAAATCAACATACCAGATATAATAATAATTAAAATGTTTGAAATATTGTGAGAATTACCAAAACGTGACACAGTGAGCAGACGCCATTGGAAAAAATAGCAACAATAGATTTGTTTGACACAGAGTTCCCTTCAATTTGTAAAAATCTTTCACTTTGTAGAAAATATAATATCTGTGAAGCACAATAAAGCAAAGAACAATAAAACAAAATGTGCCTATAATACATTAGCGCCTGCTCCAAAAATATGCCACCAGGTTCCTATAGATGTTCCATTCTGTATTCAAAAATAGGTTTAACATTACAAAACCAAAATATGAAACTGGGACTGCTCTTAGTTGGCCAATGACTAGGTGCAGCAGTCTCACTCCTAAGAGAGAACTTCTTAGAGCCTTTCTCTTGTTCTGCCTCTTGTGCTTCAGAAATCGTAAGGAGACCTATATGGCAATCATTTATTTATCTACTTCTCTTTGTCTCTAATTCTAGGTCTGTTGGTGAGATTGTTTTCATTTATCAAATGTTTCACAACTTTTGGAACTGAGAAGCTGTTTTTATATATAAAATATGACCCCAAACCCAAATCTTGAAATAAGTAGCTAGTGCCATGCAATGATAGCAGCATCCAGCAGAATTAGGATGTCAAGAGATGTTGGTTTCTCATCTCCTCAACTCCTCAGTCCAAGTAAGACATCGATTTGCCTCCTATGTAGCTAAGTTGAAAAACACTGATTGTTTCCTCTTTCTGTAATATTTAAATTAAAATGTGCTCATTTCCAGAAGCCACTTCATATAACTTACGCTAAGTTACCATACTAATTTTCAACATTTTACTAACTCTTTAAATCAGATTTTTTTCACTGATTCATATTAAAACTTCTTATCTCCCCCAAGGGATTTAATAATTGTATTTTTTAAAAAATCACCAGCTATGAATACAGTTAACTTCATGAGTATATTCAAACTTTAAGAATTCACAAAATTATGTTACTAAGCGTATTTAAAAAGTTATGTTGAATTTTTCTTAGAAAATATCAAACGTATGCAAAAGTAGAGAGAATAGTTGCCAGATTCTTCAGCCCCTAAAACTGTCAATAGTCCTCTTGGTTTATCTGTACCTCCACTCACTCCATTCCCCTCTGCTCTGGACACACTATAATTTTAAACAATAAAAATGTATTCAACTATGTTAAAATTATATTTTCCAAAAAATAATTTTGTAAAACCATGTTAACAAAATATATAATGAAGTTACATGTACTTATACCTTAGAAGAATATTAAGGTGATTTCTTTGCGCAAATATAGACATTAATATAGGCATTTATCACAATAGAATGAAATTGAGTTATATAAATATTATGTATACAAATAGCTCTCAAAGATATATGCAATATTTACATTTGTATAGTCCTGCTTTTCGGCCTAAATTTTTTCTTTAAAGAAAAAAATTGATTGATTCTTAATGCACTCCTTTGACATAAGAAGAATTATTCTGCCTTTTAAAATGAGAAAATAAAGGCAAATATATTAAATAGCTTATCCAAGGACATGGACATAGTCAGAATTAGAAACATAATTGGTATTAAAGAGCTTCCAAACTCAAATGCTGTAGTCAGACCACTATAATAGCTCTCTTGTCATTACAGCTATGAAGCAATGTGCCTGGTGGCTCTCTGTTTTGATATTCCAAGAACATGATTGTTATTATTTACTCTACAGATACATAAAATAGAAATGCTATTTTTAGCAATATGTCATTAATTATTTGGAAATAAATAGGAGAAAAACCTAAGAGAAAGTTTAAAGAAAACAATGTTAATAGAAACCAATTATAGAGGAAGAAAAATAATATTGTTTCACTATGCAGTAATGTTAAAAAGCTTTTAGCAAAATTCACTAGATACATTGTATATTTTACTCAGGTGCTATGATAAGTAGTTTGGGAAGATTAGGAAAAGGTTACTTTTGCAAAGTAAATGAAAGATTAGCTAAACTCCCAAACAGAACAAGAACAGAAAATCCCATGGCATATTTAAAGATAAAGAGAAGATTGCCTCTGCAACCTTTTATTGGAAATCATTGTGAAGATCTGCTCATAATGGCATCAACTGCTATGGACACATATGCACTTACTTGAAATGGAAGTAAATCTTTTTTGTTCAAATATTTTTCCAAGTCTTCACTATATATATTTATTTATGCTTCAGTTCCAAATTGTAAGAAAGCACTGTAGCTAAAATATCATGTAAATTCATATAGGCCACTTTGCGACTAAGAGATAAAATTAAATGTCTTTAGTAAAAGTGGATTGAAAAGTATGGTAAAGATACGCAAAGGAAATTCAAAGCACTGGTTAGTTAAAATGATTCAGTTTAAAATAAGTGTTGTATGCTGCCATAGTGTTAAAATGATATGAGCCGTTATATGCATGGGATAAAATAATACTGAGCCATTATAAATTGAGGGGAAGTAACCATTTTCATCTCTTGTGCATGGACTAGACATTGTTTTTGATAAAAAAAAAAAGAACAAAAATAAGTGTTGTAGTTAAGGTAGAAATGTAGCATCAGGACTTCAGCAAACGTATGAAATAGATGGACTTTCTTTCTGAAACCCCTTGAATATACCCTCCCCATCAACTTCTGAATCTTCGTGCGGCTCTGGCCCCTTCTGTGAAAGAAAAAAGCCCATGATGTGGTATTGATTCAATGCATTAACTCTCCAGGGACATGTGCATTTTAAAAGGCCACCATAGAAAAGACCATATTTACGCAAAGAAGGGATGGAAAATATGCTCAAGTTTAATATACATTCCTGTCAATTAATGATTTATTGTAACTTTCTGTTTTATGCTTTTAAGGTATAGGAGTTATAATTTTGGTTTCATTCAGGACTATCACCTGTGTGTGACATTCTTTGGAATATCACTTACATTCACTGGACTGTGAGCTCCTAAAGGTATAGATTGTGCCTTATTCATCTTTGCATTAGTAGTTTGTGACACAGCCTGCAAATAGGAAAGATTCAATAAATGCTGGTGGAATACGTAAATGCATAAACAAGCAGAGACTTGTCTGTGTGCCATATAGATACTCAACATCATCTCACACAATCGACTTTAACAGAATTCACATCATAAAAATACCTAACAAGTGTTAATCCTATCTGTTAAGTATCTATCAAGGCTGTTGTAATCAGTCCTGTGTGTGAGTATGTACATTTACATACATGTACATCTCCCCTACTGATGAATAAGATCTTTAAGAACAGAAAGCATGTCTTGTTCATCTTTGTAATTTTCAAGCACAATGACTTGCACATAGAAGGTACTCAATTCACTTTTTTGATTAAACAATTGATAGCTCATATAGGTAAGTAAAACTAAGATGTAAGCAGTATATCTCTATTTCATGAACACTTCTTATTCTGTTCTGAAGGACGTATTTCTCTATTATCTTGGAAAGCATGATACTATTTTTAAGGACTATTAGCTCATTTGAAAATGTATACCTAAATGACAGTAATCAGTGGTGTTATGTCAACCATGGGTGGCAAGAACAGGGAGCAGGGGCAGGGTTGCTATTTACTTCCCTGAAATCTTTTATTTCATTCAGTTTAATATTGTCACCAATTATCCAGATACAATAAAATTACATTGGGGCAACAATATTTTAAAATTCAAAGTACAAAATAAATTATACATATAAAAGGGACAAACCATTAGCAGGTATCCTATAATGCCAAAGGTGACTATAAACATAATATGAATTAACAATGCAACTCCATGTGATAAAAGAAGGAGTGATCCTACTATGCAGTAACACGTTAGAATTGTTCTTTCTATATTTATGTCTCTCTACCTACTCATCTACCGATCTAAATTTCTAATTGCTTCCAACAATCTTGTGAGTTATATTTTATTAATCCTTATTTTATTGGTGGGCAAACTAGACTCACCAGGTTAAGTAACTTTTTCAAATCACACAGCTATGAAGTTTACTTTCCACTAGTTCATGATGCCTCTGCTTCAGAGTTCTGAATTGGATACACACAGACACACACACTTAACAGAAGGCATACATGATTATTTTAAAAGTTCAAACACAAAAATGTATATAAACAAAAACCCTGACAACTCTATCTTAAACCCTCCCTCTGTTCTAACATGTCTAACTCCCAAATCTCAAATGCATAGATATATGGCTACAGAGCAACAGAAATATAGAAATACAGAGTAGACAAAATTTGGTTGTTTTTCTCTTTCACAAGAGGGACGATATCATACATAGTTGTACAACTTGTTTTATGGGTACTATTCCTATCGATGTACTCAAATCAGCTGCAGTCAATATTGTTAATTACTTACTGTTATAGTCTCCGTTCTATAAATTCAAAAAAGAGGGTTTACATGCATGTGTATGGGCTTAGGAGATTGGCCTTCAATATTTAGGCAAAGGGATTCACTGACTTCTTCACTGGCATAGAGGAAATGCACCAAAGAAGCAAAAAACCTATTCACTGCTGTCTCCCATTATTCAATAACATGTACCATCTGAAGCAGTCCACGAGCCTCTCCAATGCTCTCCCATATAATGCCTACTTGTTACCTGAATCTCTGTGTTTTGGTTTGTGCTGCTTCTCCTGTATGGAATAACATCTCTGTTTCTTTTCTACATGTTCAAATTGTACCTATTTTTCAGATGAGCCCAAGTTCCATTTCAATCCTGAAGACTTTCCAACTATTTGCATCTTTTCCTGATGTGGTAGGCAGCTTCTAAGTATGGATACTCAAGATCCTTGTCCCCTGGTTATTGACAAACATTAATCTAGCTAAATTTCTGAAGGGGTTTTGCAGATGTAATTAAAATCCCAAATCAGTTGATCTTAAGATCTGGAGTTTGGCCGGGCATGGTGGCTCACGCCTGTAATCCTAGCACTCTGGGAGGCTGAGGTGGGAGGATCGCCTGAGGTCAGGAGTTCAAGACCAGCCTGAGCAAGAGTGAGACCCCGTCTCTACTAAAAATTGAAAGAAATTAGCTGGACAACTAAAAATATATAGAAAAAAATTAGCCAGACATGGTGGTGCATGCCTGTAATCCCAGCTACTTCGGAGGCTGAGGCAGAAGGATCGCTTGAGCCCAGGAGTTTGAGGTTGCTGTGAGCTAGGCTAATGCCACAGCACTCTAGCCTGGGCAACAGGGCAACAGACTGAGACTCTGTCTCCAAAAAAAAAAAAAAAAAAAAAAAAGATCTAGAGATTAAGTTGGTGGGCCAGACACAATCAGATTGCTGAAGAGAGCCTATTAAGAGTAAAATCATTCAGGATTTTAAAAAATAAATCTGGAAAAAGATGGCGGACGAGAAAAGCCGCCAGCCAGAGTGTCTCCGCAAAAAAGACAGATTTTAAAAGAAAGCGGAAGAAATAAGCAAGCAGACAAGCATACATCGGACAAGGGTCAGAAGGAGGGATACCTGAGACCACGAGAGACTCCATGGG
>CAUYRT010086047.1:0-87290 GCA_963574885.1 Lepilemur ruficaudatus | reverse complement strand
GAAATCAATACACTGACAGACAGAAACAAGTCTGCAGGCCATAGTTTTGGAATTGTCTTCTCAAATGCCCTTATTAGGTTGTCAGAGCAAGAAATCTCTTTAAATCATCCAGCCCAATGGCTTCCCAAGGCCAGCCCCTAGAAGAGCTACGTGAGAATCCCTGGGAAAGTCTAGAAAAATACAGAAAATACGGATTCCGGGGCCCCTGTGCCCTGGAAGTGTGGATCGAAATGTCGGCTGGGTCCAGGGCACCTGCAGTCTATTGGTTTTCTCCGGTGCTGCCCAGATCCACCAGGTTTCTTCCGGTGGAGGTGTAGGGGGGTCTCCTAACTCCTGGTGATCACAGCGCCCCAAGGCTCGTGTGGAAACAGCTTCCTTGTCCCTAGTCCTGGTTTCCTGGAGGTGCTGATGTACTTAGTCTGGGATGGGGCCTGGGAATTTGTTTTTAAGAAATTCTTATCCATGAAATCTGGAAAATCCTTGCACTTGGCCCCCCAAAGCTCAGTGATGGGGAAGACTTGCTCATAGCCATACAGCCGGCCACCCTGGCCTGCCAGCCTCGTGACTCTCAGAGGAAAAGGCTCTTTGAGGCCTGGACGGCTAGGGCAGGTGTGGGCAGAGGGGGATGTCCTCAGTGGGGGCACACCACTGGCATGTGCAGGGCACTCCACAGCCAGTTTGGCAGGGGACAGACTGGAGGGTGGGTTTGGTTTCTGTGGCCTGGCTGGGATAGAGCCAGCTGTGGCCGGCAGCAGCAGAAAAGAGCCCTGGTGGGTGTCTGCAGGGGACCCAGGCATGCGCCCTGGTGGGTGTCTGCAGGGGACCCAGGCATGCGCCCTGGTGGGTGTCTGCATGGGACCCAGGCATGCGCCCTGGTGGGTGTCTGCAGGGGACCTAGGCATGCGCCCTGGTGGGTGTCTGCAGGGGACCCAGGCGTCTGCCCTGGTGGGTGTCTGCAGGGGACAGGCATGCATCCTGGTGGGTGTCTGCAGGGGCCTCAGGCATACGCGTGGGCTCAGAACAGCCAGGATCCCAGGAGTCACTCTGGGCAGGACCTGGAGCTGGGAGAAACCCCGACTGGTGAGTTTCCTAACTGTGCTCCTCAGAGGCTAGGACCTGCAAGGAGGGGACAGTGGGGACAAAAGCGTGGCCTCGGGTTCCCTTGTCAGCCGCACTGCTCTGATGTGTGGACGCGTCCACACGAGATGCACGTTGAAGAGTAGGTGGTCAAAGAAGTTTGATGTAATCTAACCCCTTCACATTAACAATGGGGAAACTGAGGCCCCACAAGGAATGGACTGCTGAGAATATAGAGCACTGTTACTGAAGAGATTGAAGCCATTAGAGAGACTTGGATCCCAGTCTCAGCTCTGCCACCCTCGCTGTGTGGCTTTAGGTCAGTCTGTCTCCCTCTCTGAGCCTCCCTTTTTGCTTTCTCAGCTACGAAGCAGCCTGGAGAGCTGACTACAGGTGTAGGTGTCCCAGCCTGGGGTCCACAGCCTAAGGGACCATGAATTCAAGGGATCCATGAACTTGGATGGGAAAATATTACATATTTAATTTTTCTGACCTCTAAGTGAAATTTAGCATTTTCTGCTATTGTGAATATTATTAACAAATCTCAATAGTATTAAGAGCACCTGTGATTTTGTTATCAATTTGAAAAGAACAAAGATTTTTCTATTGCATTACAGCTGTTGCAGCTATCTTGAAATAAGGTTTACGCTTACCACTGCTTTAGAATTACCGTACTTAAATTTGACACTAGATTGTGTTTGAAACAGTAATGAAAGAGCACATAATTCCACACCCACTTCTTAAATTATTTTGATAATTGTATTTCAATATAATCAGTTTCCTTGGTACTCCTATGTATTTTATTTTATGCATTTGAAAACATTATTCTGAGAACAGAGTCTGTGGCAAAAAAAGATTAAGAATCCCAGCCTTACTGGGAAGTCCAAGAGGACAGAGCAACAGGGAGAGGGTTTCTCAAACTGCAAGGGCCTGAGCAGAGGTCTGCAAATGTTTCCCATCCCTGGAAGCTTTCTTCAACAGAAACCAGAGCTGCTGCCCTGAAGTGGTGGTGGTAGGGGGCCAGGGAGCCCCGCCTGGGTGGTCTTTCTCCATCTCCCCACCCCGGGGGGCATGGAGGCACTCGCAGAACTGCCAGGCACCTGAGAACACATTTTTAAATCCGCCAGGCTAGTGACGGTCTGACTCTCATGACTGCCGTCGTGTTTGGTCAGTGGGCCAGGCACAGCTGTGCGTGGAGTGGCTGAATGCATTTAATCCTCCAGACAGCCTCCAGGGTGTGAATTCTCTGATTATCCCTATTCTACAGATTAATTCAGCAAATACTGAGAAACAGCTAAGTTCCAGACACTTCTTCCGGCACTTAACACTTCAACAAAGAATGTAGAGATTCTTGCCCTCCTAGAGTTTACCGTGGGAGGAGAGGAAGAAAACAGACAAATTGGAGGCTCACCCCTGTAATCCCAGCACTCTGAGAGGCCGAAACAGGAGGATCGTTTGAGCTCAGGAGTTCGAGACCAGCCTGAGCAAGAGCAAGACCCGGTCTCTACTAAAAATAGGAAAATTAGCCGGGCATGGTGGCGCATGCCTGTAGTCCCAGCTACTTGGGAGGCTGAGGCAGGAGGATCGCTTGAGCCCAGGAGTTGGAGGTTGCACTGAGCTGTGATGATGCCACTGCACTCTAGCCCAGGCAACAGAGCAAGACTGTCTCAAAAAAAAGAAAAAGTAATGAGAATGTTAATGATGTAGTCTGTCAGAAGTGCTATGGGAGAAAGTAAAGCAGGGAAGGGGAAGAGGGAGAGCCCAGGAGCTGCAATTTTCAAATAAAGTGGTCAGGGAGGCCTCACTGAGGAGACATTGAGCAGGGCCTTGAAGGGGCTGAGGGGTTTAGCGGGTGGAACCTAAGCTAAAGGGGCTCAGGGGCTAAAGGGGCTCAGGGGTTTAGCGGGTGGAACCTGAGCGAGGCGTGCTCCAGGCACAGGGAGCGTGTCTGGCCTGTTGCAAGGAGCCTAGTGGGCCCAGTGGAGGGACCCAGGGGGTGTAGTTGGTGGGGAGATTGGAGAGGCCACCCTGCCTAGGGCCTCAGGCCGTTGCCAGAACTTTGTCTTTTGCTCGGAGTGAAATGGGAGCCGCTGTAGGATTTTCAGCAGAGTGGGACAGTGATCTGACCGGGTTGGAATGAATTCTACCGGCTGCCATATTGAAAGGAGACTTGGGGAGGGGCAGTCGAGGTGGGTGGAACTGTTAAGAAGTTACTGCGGTAATCCAGATGGAGAAACTGAGGCACGGGACGGTGAACTAGCAGAGCTAGCAGATAGCACAGTGAGGGTCTGCGTCCAGGCACTCTCACCCCAGCCGCCCGCTCGTGGCGCCCTCTGGTCCCTGGACACCAGGACCAGCAAGGACCCGCCCTGTCGCGCTTTATCCCGCAGGGCGCGCGACCGACGAACGGGCGGCGCTGGACGTCGTGCACCCGGTGCGCGTGGACGCGGGCGGCTCCTTCCTGTCCTACGAGCTGTGGCCGCGCGCGCTGCGCAAGCGGGACGTGTCCGCGCGCCGCGACGCGCCCGCCTTCTACGAGCTGCAGTACCGCGGGCGCGAGCTGCGCTTCAACCTGAGCGCCAACGCGCACCTGCTGGCGCCCGGCTTCGTGAGCGAGACGCGGCGGCGCGGCGGCCTGGGCCGCGCGCACATCCGCGCCCGCGCGCCCGCCTGCTACCTGCTTGGCGACGTGCAGGACCCTGAGCTCGAGGGCGGCCTGGCGGCCATCAGCGCCTGCGACGGCCTGGTGAGTGCACGGGGCGGCCAGGAGCGGGCGTGCCCCCAGCCTCGCCTCGCCCTGGGGTGGTTTGGCCCGTGGGCTTCCCCTCTTCCCGCCTGGGCATTCACTACTGCAAAATGAGAGCATAGTACAGCGCAGGCCTCTAGGACAGGGGTTCCCAAAGTTCAGCGTGAGCCAGAATCACGCGCAGGCTTTGTTAAATCACAGTTCTTGACAGGGTAGACCTGGGCCTAGGGCCCGCCAGAGAAGGGAGGCTGGCAGGGCAGTCTTGGGCACCCACTGGTGTTCAGACCCTGGGGCCCAAACACTTGCATTTCTGAAGACTTCCCAGGTGGTGTTGGAGCTGCAGGTCCAGAGGTCCCACTTGGAGACCTGCTGTTTGGACAGGGTAACTCTGAAAGCAGTCGAGCCACCTTCCTCTAGGGCGTCAGCTGCGACTGTTCCTTCACAGACCCCTTTAGGCCGTCCTTCTCCAGGACAGGACCCTTTGCTCTTTAGCCATTCTGCAGGGGTGGTGAGAGCCCCTCCCAGACTGTCTGCCCGGGTCAGAGCTTCGGGAAAGCAGCCTTGGCCTCCCAGGCTGCCTGGCTTCCGGTGACGCTGGCTACAGCTCGCGGCCCTAGTGGCTGCCGTGGTCGTGTGCAGGTTAGAGCAGCTCCTAGCCGGCGGGACAGGGCCCCTTCTGCTCCAGTTCAGGTGACCCGCCCTGCCCTCCCAGCTCTGGAGGACGGGCTGTGGGAGGAGTGGGGACATGTGCACACTCTCAGCCATCCGCAGTTCCGGGAGGGCCCTCAGCTTCAATCGCGCAGACAGAAGCCACGGGCTGCGGTGGCACACGCCTGATGACAGGGCAGCCCTCTCCGCAGGCTGCAGAGCGCCTGGGCCTTTGAAGGCCCGTCTGCTTGGCAGAGTGTTCTCGTTGGCGGAGCCTGTGCCCTAACGCACAGCTGATCCTGCTGAGCCTATGCAGCAGCTGCACCCACGGGCACGGTTCCCGGTTTGCAGATGAGGGCACAGGCTCAGATAAGCACTTGCCCAGGCTGCCTGGTTATCCAGCGGGGGAGTCTGCATCCAAACCAGGTCTCCAGACCCTGGCGTGGGTACAGGGAGCTCTCCAGGCTGCCTGCCTTGTGTGACCCCAGGGGCAGAATTGGTGCCGAAGAGGGGAAGTTGGAGGAGGTAAATCCTTCTTCCCTGTTGGAGCCCTGAGCTCCCCCAGGAGATGGTGGGCAGCCCGAAGGTACTTCCCAAGGCCTCTCTTTCTCCTGGACTCTCTGAACACCAGTGGACACCCAAGACAGCCCTGCCAGCTTGCCTTCTCTGGTGGGCCCTAGGCCCAGGGAACAGGATGTCCTGATGGCCTTGGGCATCTCCGTGGCTTGGGTGTGGGCAGAGCTGCCTTTGGAGTGATTCATTGCTCGGGGAGACTGAGGGCAGGGCAGAGTGCTGGCCAGCTGGGGGGGTGGTGTGGTGGCTGAAGATGGAGGCATGCAAAGGGGATGCCCGGAGGCCTGGGCATGGGCTGCCTGCTCAGGATGGCTGCCTGGGGCTCTGTGGGTGAGGCCGTCTTGTCAGATTTGGACGCAGACCCATGTCTTGCTCCTGATGGGATGGGTGTGTGGAACAGCATCCGGGGGGAGGTGGCTTCTGAGCTCCACTTCGAAGCCTTTGCCTGGGTGAAATGGCATGGAAGGACGTTCCAGGCGGAGGGTGCAGGCAGGGTGAGCAGAGGCCCAGTGGGAGGAGAGCGCAGTGTGCCTGGGATCCATCGGGTGGTGGGCTCAGCTGCAGGATGGGCAGAAAGAGCTGCCAACCCTGCCCGTGTGGCCTGGTGCTTCCTCCCCAGAAAGGTGTGTTCCAGCTCTCCGGCGAGGACTACTTCATCGAGCCGCTGGACGGCGCCCCGGCCCGGCCCGGCCACGCCCAGCCCCATGTGGTGTACAAGCGCCAAGCCCCCGGGAGGCGGGCAGAGCGGGGCGATTCCAGCACTCCGGGCACCTGTGGGGTGCAAGGTACGCTCCTCCGCTGCCAGTTCTGAGCCAGGGATGGGCCTGGGGATATGAAAGACCCTTTCTAGAAGCCTCTTTCGACATCCCCATGCTCAGATCCCTTGGCCCACAGGGACACAGAAATATAGACAGACACATCACCAGAGCAGGTGCCCTAAAATGTGCCACAAGCCTGTGTCCTCTGCCTGTCAGGTGCACCCAGCCATTCCAGGGACTGACCTCACCTGCCTTCCCCCTGCAGGGTTCCAGCTCCCTCTACTCTTCCCCACCTTTGCCTGTGGCACCTCAGGCTCTGCTAACCGTCCTTCTTGAGTGTCCAGGCTGGGCACAGACCCCCGCCCCTGCCCAGCCTGCTCCACCCAGCGTAATTGACCGCTGTGGCCGGGAGCTGGAGCAAGGTGCCCAGCGCTGCCGCTGCGGGGCGGCCGTCATGCCGGCCAGTCCGGCTTGAGGAGCTGCCGCCAAGGGCTGCTGGGGGTTGGGGGCTGCTCGGCTGGCTCTCCAGCCTCAAGCTGCCGAGAGCCCAGAGACTCTGCTTGCTGGAGCAGATACCCGCGGGGGCGTGCTTCTCGGCCTCAGTTTCCAGCTTCACAGATGTGCTTCCTCTTCCGATCTGAGGCCGGTGTGAAGCAGAGGGCAAGACCCGGGCTGGACCCTGGCCAGCCTCCCGGGTGGGGGTTGGACTGTGGGGCCCGCACCTGCTGGGATGCGCCAACCCCAGTGGGCAAGGGAGCAATGCGGGGAGACAGGGCCCGTGTCTTGGCGTGGACGTGGCACTTTGCCGTGATCATATCCTCCATTCACCCTGTGAGGCAGATCAGCGTATTCCTATTTGCAGTTAGGGAATCCTACGATCCGAGAAGAAAAGTGTCCAGGCTAGGGCCACGCGCACACGTCTGGGGCGGAGCCAGGAGGGGCTCCTGGCCTCTGACCCCGGTGCAGTTCCTCGCACCCCAGAGGGAGCTCGCTGTGGCATGGACCTGGAGACCTGCACCTGGGGCCGGCCCACTGGTAGCTGACCCCACCCTCCCGGGGCCCACAGTGTCCCTGGACGTGGAGTCTCGACGGGAGCGCTGGGAGCAGCGGCAGCAGTGGCGGCGGCAGCGGTCGCGGCGTCTGCACCAGCGCTCAGTCAGCAAAGAGAAGTGGGTGGAGACCCTGGTGGTAGCTGACACCAAGATGGTGGAGTACCATGGGCAGCCACATGTGGAGCGCTACGTGCTGACCATCATGAACATGGTGAGGCTGCGGCAGCCCACGGGCGGGGCGTGAGGGATGCAGGGGAGGGTGATGGGGGTACAGGGTGGGTGCAGGGCAGGAAGGCTGTTAGGCCGGACCCCAGGCCCAGGCCCACACCCCAAGCAGGAAAGCGGGTCTCCAAGCTTCTGGGTCCAGGAAGGGGCAGGAGCCTGGCTGGGGTTTCCGGGAGAGAGCCCGGGCAGAGGGCCACTGTGGGGACGCCGCAGGGTGTCGTGCCACCCGCTGGCCCAGCAGGTGTTTGGGGGGGAGGAGGAGGGGAGCCCGAGGCAGCCAGAAGGGGCCTGGGAGGCTTTGTTGCCCCAGGTTCTGCCACTGCTGGGTTGGGGCAGCGTGTGTGCAGGTGTGCGGACACTCACGCATGGTGAGTCTGCGGCCCGTGTACACCTCTGTGAACACCCTTGTGTGTGAACGCGGCGTGTGTCCCCAGGTGGGCTGGGCTGAGCTTTGGCGGCCCATGTCCTGCATCCTGCTTACAGCCTGACCTCGTCTCCTGGGCAGGTGGCCGGCCTGTTCCATGATCCCAGCATCGGGAACCCCATCCACATCACCATCGTGCGCCTGGTCCTGCTGGAGGATGAGGAGGTGAGAGGTCCTGTGGCTTCATGTTGCCCCTGGCAATGGGCACCTGCTGCCGGAGCCTCCTGCCCACGGGCTGAGCTGCTCTGTGTGGAAGGGCATAGCGGTGGCCTCCTGGGCCTGTACTGTGTCTTCTGTCACCCCCGGTCCCTGA
Source organism: Lepilemur ruficaudatus (assembly GCA_963574885.1). NCBI lineage: Eukaryota > Metazoa > Chordata > Mammalia > Primates > Lepilemuridae > Lepilemur > Lepilemur ruficaudatus. Next base: position 79,474 of record CAUYRT010086047.1, on the reverse strand, counting down.
CTGCCCCTCTCACACGTCGCAGGCCCCCCAGGAGGTGCCTACAGGAGGCGTGGCCAGGCGGAGGCTGGACTGGTGCGACCAGCCTGCTGCTTCCCCTCTGCCCCTCCAGGCCTCTGTCCCCTGCCTGTGTGGGGGGAAGAGTGGAACCTGCCCCTCTCGGAGCTCAGGGGGGCGTGAGCGGCTGCTTTCTCTGCCCGCAGGAGGACCTGAAGATCACACACCACGCGGACAACACCCTGCGGAGCTTCTGCAAGTGGCAGAAGAGCATCAACATGAAGGGGGACGCCCACCCGCTGCACCACGACACTGCCATCCTGCTCACCAGGTGAGGGTAGGCGGCAGGGCGCCCAGGAGAGCCGCACCTGGCGTGGTGCTTCCCGGCCCCGGGGAGCAGCTCTGACGGGGGACGCAGCCTCGCTCTCTTAGGAGAGTCTGTGCACCTTTGGGACGGGGCTGGATCCCACCCGCACTCCAGGAGGGGCGTCTTTCTATTTTGAAATAATTGTGATTCTCACGTGGTTGTCAGAAGTAATACGGAGGCCCCGTGTGCCTTCCCCATCCCTCCCAGTGGTGACATCTCGCGTCACCACAGCACAATGTCCCCACCGGGACGTGGGTGTCGATGAGATCACGGGTGTGCTCAGACTTCACCAGTACCACTTGCACGCGTGTGCACACGCTCCGTCCGTGCAGTCTGTCACCTGTAGGTCCACAAGTCCACTGCACGGTCTGGACACAGAGCAGCTGCAGTAGAGGGACCTCTCATGCTGCCTGTGACAGCCACCCCCCCCCAGTCTCCGCTGCCACAAGTCTGTCCACGGCTGTGTGTTTGAACTCCAGGTGGAGTCGTTTTTCCCACTGGGCCCCGGCAGCTTCCCTGAGCACCTGGTCGGGGTGGCGCCAGCACTGTACCGTGCACACGTCTGCTCCCCAGGCCCAAGTAGGGGTCCCGGGTGCTGTGTGCGAATGAGGCACCTGCTCCCCGGTGGCGCCGTGCTGGCCTGGCGTCAGGGAGCGTAGGAGGCGGTGTCCCCCTCACGCGGGGTCAGCGGGGCCCTGCTCTGGCCTTCCTCAGCGCCCCCGTGGGCCTGGCGCTGGGCCGGGTCAGCCTGACTGCCCCGTCCCTCTGCCGTGCAGGAAGGACCTGTGTGCGGCCATGAACCGGCCCTGCGAGACCCTGGGTCTGTCCCACGTGGCCGGCATGTGCCAGCCGCACCGCAGCTGCAGCGTCAGCGAGGACACCGGCCTGCCGCTGGCCTTCACCGTGGCCCACGAGCTCGGGCACAGGTACCCGCCTGCCCTTACCGCTGGGCGCACTGGGCAGCCTGCTCACGGGTCATGGAATCCAGGGAAGGGAGTCCTGCGTTGGTCTGGCCACGCACTGCCCTGCACGGTCCTCACCCCACACGAGGAGGCCTGCCTGGCGTCCCTGGGGCTGGCCAGGAGTGATTCCCTCCTGACGGGGTCGTGATGGGCCAGAAAGTCACTGCACGTCTCTGCCATTTCTCCCACTGCCCGCAGTGCCCGTGCTTTTCACTCTCGGTCCCTACCCGTCCCTGTTTCTGCTTGCTGTGTGACCCCAGGCTAGTGCCCTGCCCTCTCTGGGCCTCTGTGCTTCCTGTGGATCGAGGAGGTTGGAGTCAGTGATGTCCAACGCTCCCTCCCTCTGACTCTGCTGCCTGAGCTCTCATGTCCAGGCACGGCCCAGGCCCTCGGCCCCCTGTGCCCAGGCTGTGTAGCTGGTGCCCGTGGCAGCACCTTGGGCCGTCCAGCAAGCCGGCGAGGGCAGGCTCACAGAGCTTTGTAGGTCAGAGGTGTTGGGCTCATCCGCACAGATGTCCGGGTCCCCCAGGTGGTGGCCGGACCTGCAGGGCCTTGAAGCTGCTTGTGGCAGTAGAAGGTTTGCTTTGCCGCGGTTCTGCGGTTCCCAGGCTGTGCTACCCTGGCTAGTTCCTTAGACTCTCTGAACCTCTCTGGGGATGAAGATGAAGCCTGAGATAGTGTTTCTGAAAGTGCTTAGCGCAGTGCCTGGCACATGCTAGGATTTTTCTCGTGTCCTTCCCAAGGATGCTCGCTTGAGCCCTTCCTGGGATGCGGCAGTTCAGGTCTCTTAACTCCAGTGCGCAGCCCTGGGCTAAGCACCAGGGCATGGGGACCTCTGTCGGACTGTTCTCCAGCCAGTGTGGTTGCAGGGCCACCCTCCCTTTGCTGGCCGGCCCAGGGCAGGAGCGGGGCTGCGCTGGGTCCCCGGCCCTGGTGCACCCCATGGGGTACTCGCTGTCATACCCGCGTCCTCCACTAAGGAAACTGAGGCTCAGAGACGGCAGGCGACTTTCTCAAGGCCACGGCCGTCTGGTGGCAGAGCCAGCTCGGGGACCTGAGATGGGTGTAGGGGAGGGGCAGGCCGGCGGCCCCCCGCACTCACCCGCCCCTGGGGCCTGTGCTCTCATACAGTTTTGGCATTCAGCACGACGGCAGCGGCAATGACTGTGAGCCTGTTGGGAAACGGCCTTTCGTCATGTCTCCACAGCTCCTGTACGACGCCGCGCCCCTCACCTGGTCCCGCTGCAGCCGCGAGTACATCACCAGGTTCCTCGAGTGAGTCCCTCCCCGGCCCTGCATGCCAGGCCTGTCTGTGTGGTCGGGGACACAGGAGACGCGGCGTCATGCGGTGCCGGGTGGGGGGCGGCCCAGAGGGCACCGGGGGAAGATGGGGGGCTGGGGTCCCCCGAGTCCTCCTGGGAGCTTGGTCTGGGAGGGAGGGCGGGCGAGCGCTGCAGGTGCGCGGGAGGAGACAGGTGCCCTGCTAGAGGAAGGTCCGAGGCATCTGGGGACGGAGTGGTCCTCGTGGATGGCAGGATGTGCCCGGGCCGCTCAGGAGATGAAGCCAGAGCTGGCTGCGCGGTCCGGTGAAAAGCGGGGACACAAAGCCGCTAAAGGGACTGAACTATAAGGCTTTTTCCTTCCTTTTCACGTTTTCTTAATTTGCTGTGGTGTTTTTTACTTGCTATTTCATGTTGTTCTATGTAAGAAAATTATGAGCGTACATTTTACTGTCCCTCTTTATTTTGTGCCGTGCCAGTTTTAAATGCAAATATAAGAGCATTTAACTCATATGCAGAATCACCAAAATTATACAATTCACCTCTAATGGCTCGGATTTACCAACAGTAGAGATGCCACACAGAACTAACTCAACTGGCCGGGCAGGGGGTCAGGCCCGTAATCCCAACACTGTGGGAGGCTGAGGCAGGAGGATCACTTGAGCCCAGGAGTTGGAGGCTGCGGTGAGCTGTGATTGCACCACTGCACTCCAGCCTGGGCAGCAGAGCAAGACTCTGTCTCAACCAAAACAAAACAAAAGTCAATGAACTGGACTGGCTTCGTCCTAGTGCTTGACACATGTACATTCCGCCGACACCGTCTCCTCCAGCTCACTGATGGGGAAGGGAAGACGGAGAGGGACAGGAGACACCGCGGGGCCTCTCTCCCCTTCCTCCTGCACCACGTTCGGGGTCATGGTCGCTCACACAGGGACGGGACATGGACAATCAAGGGCGACCGGGCTCCCTGGTCACTGCCTTCTTCCCATGTTTGAGGCCAGTTCTGTTCATGTGGAAAGCGTGGCCTCTGGCTCTGCCGCATGGCCTGGCCCCGCACGCAGGCGCAGGCACGGCAGGCTTAACTTCCCGCTCTGAGTCTCAAGCTGTAGGCTCCGTGCTTTGGGGCCGGATGAGCGCTAGATGCAGATGAGGCGGCGAGGAACGGTCACACACAGGCTGTGCGCGTCAGACCTCGCTTTCAAAGCTCAAGGCCAAAGACATTAGGAATCCAAGGCGGCGACAGCAGGGCTTAGATCTCCTCCCCCACCCTCTCCACCCTCCTCTGCTTTTCTCTAGGCAGCCACTTGTGACCTTCACTCTTTCAGCTTTTTCCGAATATTTACTTTGCTATTTCCAAAAAGCATTGCTAGACTGCTACTTCTTGTTGTTTCTGTTGAGATGTCACCCAGGAGGTTGGGATTCGGCACTCTTGTGTCACTTCCCGCACAGACAGTTGTTCCTCCCCCAACCCAGGACCATGTTGGCGTATTTCGATTAAGTCCGTATTCCTTGTTTTCATTGTTGTGATCAGTAAATCTTTACTGATGAGCCAAATGTTGTAACAAGAGGACGTGTCTTTTTAAGAACAAGTCTTTTTATTCACTTGGTTTTCTTTGCCTCTCTGAGTCTCCCGTATGCTCTAACAGCTCTATAAAATGTCTCTTCATCCAGTTTTCCAGAAGGTAATCTCTGCCAGGTGATCCAACAGCTCCCTTCTTTCCTGGACCTTACCTCCCCTTCACTGTCCTCCAGGTTGGACTGGATGCTCCCCAGGCCTGCCCTGAGGTTGTCATGCTAGGATTCCTGTTTCCTGGAGCCCGTGCAACTGTTTTTTGGGGGGACACCTTTTTGGTTTTCCATTTGTTTTGGTGGAGCGCATCCTCGGGTAGGTTTCTGAGAAAGGATGCAGAGAGATAAATGGTTTGCCTGCCTGAAAGTTCTTTACTCTTTCCTCACAGCTAATTGATGTGTAGACCTGTGCTTGTCCTGCTTCCTCTGTAAGTCCCTCTGCCTCTGGCCATCATCTGTGTCTGGTGTTCCCAGGCCAGATCCTCCTGGGTCACCCTCTCTGGAGAGCGATCCTTGGCTCTCACAGGGCAGGGAGGTGGCCGTTGCCTGGCCTCTAAAGGCTGGGAGGGGTTTAGGGTCTGGCTGATTCTTACAGACTTTCACCATCTCTGTCTTCAGCCTGACTGGCCCCGGCCCCTAGGGTTCCTGGGACGACGAATTCCTGGGCCTTTCTGTGGTTCCGCTCTGGCGGTTCCTCCCTGCAGGCACACGTGGCCCTCATCTCTCCATGGAGCCGGCTACGGCTTCACCGCCTGCTTTCCAGCCTTCAGAATTTTGTTGGCATCTTTCCTGTGCCGCAATCACTTCTCCCTTAGGGGGCTTGTGCCTTGTTTGCTCCTCCACTGTCACCGTGGTGGGCTTTGGAAGGGAGCAGAGATAGATCTGTTTGCTCCCGGTGGGTGCCATGTTTTTCTAGAAGCCCTGCTCTGTGGGGTATAGGCAGGGACGGGACCAGGTCCACTGGGGACATGAGAGCAAGGTCTCCGGTGGGAGAGGGTGAGCGGGGCGGGGAGTGGGACTGGAAGCAGAGAAGAGTTTAGTTTGGTGGCAGGAACTAGGCTCTGGCCCCAGCTTCTGCCCATTATCCTGTAAGCCTCAAAAGATGGGGACAGTGACGTGACCGCCTTATGCATCTGATATGAGCATTAAGAGAGAAATCGCCGGAGTGTTCAGCACGGAGCCTACCCGTGGCGAGCTTTTGATACGTGGTATCTGTGACTGTTTGAACGTTACCCAGTGAGGTGTGTATGGGCTTGATGGGGAAGTGGCCTGTGGGTGCGGAGGAGGGTGTGTCCCTCCCCCAGAGAGGGGCGGAGAGTAAGAGTGTGGCGGAAAATTGGCGTTATGGCCCCCAGGGGCTTTCCCAGCTGCCCCCACTCAGGGTGCCACCCAGCGCCCTGGCTCCGGGACAGACAGATGAGTCTCTGTCCTCATCGGCTGCTGGAACATGTGAGGCGCTTGGCGCGGGGCCTGGCGGGGGTGGAGGACGGGCGAGAGCTGGAGCTCGGGGCCTCCCAGAGCCTTGGCGCAAGGCAGGGCGGGCGGAGGCGGGCGGAGGCAGGCGCAGGGTCCGTGCCCGGCTGGTCGAGGGGTGCGCAGGCGGGAGAAGGACGTATCCCCACGGCTGTTCCGTGTCCGCCACTCCGTCTGGGGATCAGGCAGCAGGTGGAAGGCAAGGTGTGGGCAGTGGCGCCCTCCCCGCCCCCCGTCTCCCTGCCCTCGCCACCGTGCCTTCGCTGGGGGTGGGGCAAGAGAGCGAGAACAGGCTAGGGACAGAATGAGTGAGCCTCACAGAGTGCCAAGCGTGGGGTCAGGCAGAGTTTCTGGGGCTCAGGGGCGTCTCAGGCAGTCACAGACCACACGGTGCCTCGCTGGACCCGACACCCCCAGCTCCCTGCAGACAGACCCAGGCAGGGCTGAGTGCACGGACACACATGTGTGTCAGGCCCTGTGGGATATGACGGGGAGGGACAGAGGTGGTGCCTGTCCCCAGGGCCCTCAGCACCAGGGGAGATGGACGTGTGACAGTTTGGGGCAGTGGGCGCCGTGGCAGACAGTGGGGCGTGGAGCGGGCACCACCCTCTCCTGGGGTCAGGACGGCGTCTTGGAGAAGGAGCCTCGGAGCTGCCCCAGAGGCCCAGGAGCATCCGAGGGGAAGGTGCTGTGGGGGGGGCGGGGCCTGGCCCGATCGTGTGAGGGTCCCTCGCTTCACCCCATGGCCCACGTCCAGAAGCTGGGGCTGGGGGTGGTGACGGAAGGCACTGGGGTCTCCCGTGGTGGTGGCCGCTCTTTGCCGTCGTGAGGAGAGAGTGAGTCACCTACAGTCTGCTGGGACTGCTGTGGGACCGCCCAGCCCCACTGCAATTAGCGAGGGGAGTGGTCAGAGGGGAAGGGCTAGCAACCTGGGGACCCGGGTGAGTGTCCCAGCGTGAGGACCTGGCAGTGAGCCAGCGGAGGAAGGAAGGGCTGGCTGTGTGGTGTTTGCAAGTAGACACTGCTATTTATACCCCTGGCTTGGAATCAGCTTCTCGCATATGAGTACATGAAGGGCCAGAGAGGGTGAGGGGTGGCCTAAGGCCACACAGCATCCACAGCTGGGTAGAGAATGGAACTTGGGTTTCTGATGCCCCAGACGGCACCTGGACCTGCATGTGGCCCTGACTCTGGCTGTGGGTCTTGTGGGGTTCACCTCGTGCCCCTCAACTGCTCACACACACAGGGTGGACCTGACAGGTGGTTGTCGCTCAGCTGCCCAGCACGGGCAGCAGGATGAGCCCCGGCCCTGGAGGATGCACAGAGTGGGGCAGTGGGGGCAGGGCGTGGGCACGGCTGCCCCCGGACACTCTCCCAGGGCAGGGGCCGGCCCCTCCGCAGATGGCCCTGGGTTTCTGCCGGGCGGGGCCCCCAGGAGCTGCCTGTGTGTCAGCTGTGAGGTGATGCTCTCCAGATCCTTCTCCAGCCTGGCTCCAGGGCCTGGGCTGGGGCAGAGGCTGCAGGGACTCAGCAGGGCCACGTGAGGCCTTCTGAGGGAAGGGCCCTTGGGCTGCATCTAAAGGACAGAGGACAGAGGCGTCATCAGTGGAGCGGGAGGGGCAGGTGGAGGGACGGCTTGGGCGCAGGCCTGGCACTGGGGCATGGGGAAGCGTTCTGCCGGGTTGGAGTGGCCGGAGGTCAGATGGGGCTGGAGGGTCGGCTGGGCCAGTAGGGAGGCCACGGTCCTCTCACAAGGGCAGGGCTCTGGCCCCTGAAGCCTCCGGTGGGTCTCTCAGGCTGTGCCTTGCCCCCGCTCCCGTCCGACTCCTGCAGCCGTGGGTGGGGCTTGTGCCTGGACGACGCCCCTGCCAAGGATGTCATCGACTTCCCCTCCGTGCCGCCCGGCGTCCTCTACGACGTGAGCCACCAGTGCCGCCTGCAGTACGGGGCCTACTCCGCCTTCTGCGATGACATGGACGTGAGTGGGGTGCGCCTGGCGTGGGGTGGGGGCCCAGAGCACCGAGGCTCCCCGGCCTGTGGGTGCCAGCCCAGGAAGAGCCCACCTGGCTGGGCGCAGCCTCCACGTGGCGCCTCGAGACGCAGAGTGGCCTGCAGGGGAGGGCTGGGCGGGTGGCCGCAGACCCCGACGGTGGAGCTGTGGCGAGTGCCTTCGCCTCCCTGGAGCTGGCTGCTAGAGGGGAAGTCACAGCGATGCCGGGGGTCCTGGAGCAGGTGGCCCCAAGTGACCCTCTAACGGGGGTTGCTCCAGGGGAGTGGGGGGACAGCTGGGGACCTCTCTGAGCTGCAAACCTGCGTCTTGGGGCCCACCGCAGGGCCCCCCACACCCCGCATGGTCTGGAAGGAAGGGGGTGGGAAGTGGGAGCAGACGCCCAGAATACGCAGGGCCTTGGGGTGCTCGTGTCTGCAGACCCCACCTGCGGAGGGGCATGGGGGGGACGGTGGGCATGGGGGTGGAGGAGGTGAGGGTGTGGCCTGCCCTCCCCCTCGCAGGACGTGTGCCACACTCTCTGGTGCTCTGTGGGGACCACCTGTCACTCCAAGCTGGACGCGGCCGTGGACGGCACCAGGTGTGGGGAGAGCAAGGTAGGGATGTCCCAGCCCCAGCCGTGGGGTGAGAGGCCAGACCTCCTGCCGTGTCTGTGCCTGGGCTGGGGGTTGGCCGCAGCTTACGGCCGCACCTGAGCCCCCCACAGACCCCAGCTCCTTGCGAAACCGAGGCCTTCGTGTTGGGCTTGGTCCGCTGTTCCCCAGGGAGCCTCTGCCTGGAGTCGTGTGGGGCTCCACTTCCTTCCTCACCCAGCCCCCCAAGTGGCTTGGGTCACGGGGATCGTTGGGGGGGGCCCCCTCTCACACCTTCGCTCCTTCTCCTCTGTCCCTCTCGGGGCCTCCCCGCACACCTCGTTCTCACTAGGGTGAGGGTGCCTGACAGGCTTGTCCACCCCCATCTGTCTCGGCAGTGGTGTCTCAATGGGGAGTGTGTGCCCGTGGGCTTCCGGCCCGAGGCCGTGGACGGCGGCTGGTCCGGCTGGAGCGCCTGGTCCACCTGCTCGCGGAGCTGCGGCGTGGGCGTGCAGAGCGCGGAGCGGCAGTGCACGCAGCCCGCGTGAGTGTGGCCGGGCACCAGGTGATGGGATTGGGGGACCAGCTGCGCGGAGCTTGCTCTGGCCCCACCCCCAGCTCTGAGAAGTGTCTGGGCCACCTTTGGTCACTTCCCGGGAGTGTTCCGGAGGCTGACAGCGCTCAGCAGGAGCCACTTAGCGGTTTGAGATGAGACTGGGGCGCCTAGAAGAACTGGGCGGCACTGAAGGGGTGGCCGGGTGGCCTGGGCCTCAGTTTCCCCGTCTGAAAGGCGCATCGTGGAGGCTGTGAGATGCAGCAGTGCGGTGCCCTGAGGGGTTGCCGGCTCCCATCGCCCAGCCTCTGCTCACCAGGCTCCCGGGCTGGGCACAGAGCCAGCGCGTCGGGGCCTGTGCTTGGCAGAGACTGTGGCCTCAGCCCTCCCGCCTCTGGCTCCCAGTCCCGCTGGGTCGGGCAGCCACCTGGCCTCGGTGGGGGGACTCAGGCACCAGCTCCGCAGACCTCGCTGGCCAGACCCCTGGGAGCTGCCACGAGGAGCTGGTCTGAGGACGCAGGGGCTCCGCAGGACGCTGGGTCTCGGGGGCTGGAGACTGAGAGGAGCTCGTCCAGCCAATCATGTCCACTGCTCGTCCAGACCTCGACATTTCCCTGCCCAAGCAGCCCCAGCCCCATTTTATAGATGAGGAAACTGAGGCCCACAGGGTGGCCAAAGACTTGCCTGTGGCCACACAGAGGGTGGGCAGAGCCCAGCCTTCCTGCCGCCCCTTCCCACAGGTCCTTACGAACGGGGAGCGTGTCTGGGCCCGAGGGTGGGCAGCCCCGAGGCGCAGACAGGCGCAGCAGGGTCTCTGGGAGTGAGGGGGGGGAAGGATCACCGCGCGCTCACCGGCCCGCCGCTCCCCCGCAGGCCTAGATACAAGGGCAAGTACTGTGTGGGGGAGCGGAAGCGCTTGCGCCTCTGCAGCCCGCAGGCCTGCCCCGCCGGCCGGCCGTCCTTCCGCCACGTGCAGTGCAGCCACTTCGACGCCATGCTCTACAAGGGCCGGCTGCACACCTGGGTGCCCGTGGTCAACGACGGTGAGTCCTGCTGCCGCCGGGGACACTGAGGCTCAGGGCGGGGGCTCCCTAGCCCGGGCTGTGCCCACCGTCCACTCCAGCCTTGTGCGGAGCTTCCAGCCAGCCGGACCGCCGGCACCCCCGCGCTGCCCGGGAGCCCGGTGGGCGTGTGTCGCAGGGCCTTCCCGGTGGCCGCACGGCCCCTGCCCTGGCTGTCCCTGACGGCTGCCCCACTCGGCCCGCAGTGAACCCCTGCGAGCTGCACTGCCGGCCCTCGGGCGAGTACTTTGCTGAGAAGCTGCGGGACGCGGTGGTGGACGGCACGCCCTGCTACCAGGGCCGGGCCAGCCGGGATCTCTGCATCAACGGCATCTGCAAGGTGCGTCTGGCTGGGAGGGTCTCCCAGCACCACCGCCTCCCCTGAGCCCGCCCTCCGCCGGCCGCACCCCTGGGCTTCCCAGCCCTGCCCACTGTGGCCTCCCAGGCGAGGCCCCCACCGCCACTCCTGGCACTGGGGACCCCTCCCAGTCAGCCCCACACCCCGCCGACTGCCCGCAGTTCTCCCCGTAAGCCTGTGGCAGCCTGGCCGCCAGGAACCCGCAGCCAGGCAATCGCTCCGCCTCATGCGGGCCTGGCTGACCCCAGGCAGCAGTTTCCTCTGCGGCAGGCGGGTCACAGGAGGTGGCCCAGGTGACAGGCAGGGCCCTGAGCCCGCAGAGAAGTGCTCGGTGTTTGGTGACAATTTCTAGTCTGTCTTCTAGTGGCAGTGGTGGCCGCTGCTGCCTGCCCGTGTCCCCAGCTGCCCACTTGCCCCTGCTTCTTGCCGACTGAGCCACAGGGGTGGGTGTCCAGGCCGGTGCTCAGGGCCGGACCAGCAGACGTGTGCTGACCCAGCGCTTCTGACGCTGCATCCTGTCCTGGCCAGGAGCCCATGGCGGCCAGCCCCCTGCCACCCACAGCCCTCGCCCGACTGTGCCCGCCTCTTGTCTCCTGGGTACTCACGGCACACTCAAGGGATGCTTGCCCTGTGTCCCATTTGAGGAAACTGAAGCTCAGCGAGGTGTAAAAGTTCACCCGGGTCAGAGGGCCCCGCCGTGGCAGGGCAGGGCCCAGAGCGAGGCCCGACCCCTGCTGAGAGACCCTCCTCACACCTGGCGGCCTTAGGCTGGCGCAGGGGCTGGCAGCCCAGCACAGCCCTCCCCTCCTTGCAGAACGTGGGCTGCGACTTTGAGATTGACTCGGGCGCCACGGAGGACCGCTGCGGCGTGTGCCACGGCAACGGCTCCACCTGCCACACCGTGAGCGGGACCTTCGAGGAGGCTGAGGGCCTGGGTACGGCGGGGGGGCCACTGTGGGGAGGGTGGCCCCTCCCCATCTCCCCTGCGCCCTGCCGCGGGCCCCGTGGTCCCCACCAGCCTGGAGCTGGCAAGCAGGGAGGCAGGACGAGGTTTGGTGGCCCTACCTGTCGGGGGAGCTCCAAGGCTTAACCTACGGTGGAATCTTCGGCACCGGCGGGGGTGGGTGGGGGGAGGGCAGGGACAGGAGGCAGCTGGCCCCAGCCCTGGGCACAGCCTGAGCCCCCGACGGCCAACAGGGTACGTGGACGTGGGGCTGATCCCAGCTGGCGCCCGTGAGATCCGCATCGAGGAGGTGGCGGAGGCTGCCAACTTCCTGGCCCTGCGCAGCGAGGACCCGGAGAAGTACTTCCTCAACGGGGGCTGGACCATCCAGTGGAGCGGGGACTACCCCGTGGCGGGGGCCACCTTCACCTACGCGCGCACCGGCCACCGGGAGAACCTCACGTCGCCGGGCCCCACCAGCGAGCCTGTCTGGATCCAGGTGCTGTCCCAGCCCCGGGCGGGGGCCCCTGGCAGGGTGTGGCCTGGAGGGAGGAGCCTGGGGCCATCATAGCTGGGCTCTGGGCGGGCCCTGCTGCCAGGCCTCTGCCTTGGTTTCCCCATCTCTAAATGGCCCCATGGTGCAGCCCCAGTTCCCAGAGGCATCGGGGCGCGTACCCTGCCAGCAGGACTGGGCGGGCAGGTGGGGAGGAGGCCTCGCGCTCACGGCCCCACCTGCCCGCCAGCTGCTGTTCCAGGAGAGCAACCCCGGGGTACGCTACGAGTACACCATCCACAGGGAGGCAGACGGTGACAGCCAGGCCACGCCGCCCGAGTTCTCCTGGCACCACGGGCCCTGGACCAGGTGCACGGTCACCTGTGGCACAGGTGAGAAGGGGGGCCGGTGGCACAGCTGCTGCCAGCAGGGCCTTGTCTCTGGGCAGGGGCGCTGCTTATTTGCTGGGCCGCCGCAGGTTTGGAACGTAGCTTCTCTGAGCCTCAGCCCCCATCTGTGAAACGAGCTAGCGATGGTCCCACTGTCCCCACTGCTGGCGTCCTGCCCAGGGCGGCACCAGCACCTGTCCTGCCGTCCCCACACGGCACTCACAGGTCTCCCGCCTGCGTCTCTGCTCCACACGGGAGGGGACACCTGACCGTCCCCCAAGCTTTAGCTGAGGCTCCTCCAGCGCGAGGGGGGCTGGAACCTGCGTCTCCTCTGCGGTGACCCCTGGAGAGGCTCCCGTGGGAGGAGGAGGAGGAACACCAGCAGGGCTGTCCCCACCTGGCCTGGGACATTGGCTAATGTCCTTGAATATTTGAGAAAAATGTGGCAGTTTGACTGACTGTCCTCCCTCCCACAGCGCCCGTGGTCTCCTAGGACCTGGGTGCCCTCTGTCCCCCAATCTGCCCCCTTCTTGGTCCCCCCCTCTGGCCCTGGGTCTCCCGCCAATCCCTGGGTCTCCCGCTCTGATGACAAAAGCAAACTTGCCCACCAGAACTTAGCAGAAATCTTCAACAGCTGTCAGACCAATTCATCCTACAAAAGTGTCTTTAAATGTCAAAACTGACAAGCGTGTTGGATCCGCTAGACCCTAGAGGGATTGTCCTTCAGCAGATTGGTTGCTTGGCAGGCAGACCAACTGGGAATGTGCTCAGAGGCAGGGACCAGAGTCCCGCCCCAGGGCGGCTAGGACAGGTGACAGGCAGTAGGTCCCCTCGAGTGCCGTCCAGGCTGGGGACCTGGCCCCTCACACTCAGGTGCACTCCCCTCACCGTGTCAGCCCTCCGTGCTGCTGGGCGCCTCCCGCCTGACCCCCCGCACCAGCCTCTTGCCATGTTCCAGGCAGGAGCAGGGAGAAGGGACAGGGCTGAGCCCCGTGAAGGGACTTGTGTGTCCCAGACCCCGCCTGGCTGCGAGGGTGCTGCAGTGGGCGTGTTGCCCAGAACAGAGTCGGAGCTCTGCTGGAGGGGAAGGCGGGGCGGGGCGGGGCGTGGGGTGGGGAGCTGGGGGGGCGCAGGGAGCAGAGGTGAAGGCAGCGCCTGCTGGCGCTGGTCCTGCACTGGGCCTGAACCGGCAGGTGCAAGTCGGTGTCTGAGGTGAGGGGCGGCCCCGGCCGAGGGTGCAACGGCCAGGAACAGTGACGGCCAGGTGGGGGCTGCAGGGCTGGAGGAGAAGGCCCAGCCGGGCGATGAGCTTCTTCTCCAGACCTTTTGTGAGCCTGCTGGGAGGGCCGTGGGCAGCGGGGGTGGCCGTGATGCCAAGGTCTGTGTGCACACGCGTGACCACGTGTCGTGTTCACACCACGGGTTCGAGGCAGTGTTAGGGTTGCTCCCATCTCACAGATGAGGACACTGAGGGTCAGAGAGGCCATACGAGCTGCACATACCTCAGCCCACTGACCCTCCACAGCCTGCCGCCCCCCAGGCTTACCGGAGGGTGGGTGAGGGCTGGGAGGACGGGAGGAGGAGGCTGGCCTTAATCCTGGCATAGGCCTAAGGCCCTGTTCTGGAGAGTTCCGGGCAGAGAGGGTGTCTGGATGCAGGGCAGTGTGGGCAGTGGGCGTCGTGGATGCCCTGCGTCCCCAGGCGTGCAGAGGCAGAGCGTGTACTGTGCGGAGCAGCAGGCGGGGCCTGTGGATGAGGGACACTGTGACCCCCTGGGCCGGCCCGATGACCGCCAGCGCAAGTGCAATGAGGAGCCCTGCCCGGCCAGGTGAGCCCACGCCGACCACGGCCTCCACAGGCATCCAGGGTCTGCTGCAGGCCCCGGAGGAGCCGGCTTTGGCCTCCGTCCCCAAGGCTGAGTCCCCACCCTGGCTGCCCTCGCTCAGCCTGGCCTGGAGTGCCCTGGGCAGCGGCACTAGGTGAGACACCTGGTCGCTCCTGTCTGGGTCCCTGGCTGTGGAAATAGGGCTCAGCAGATCCAGGTCTTGCCAAGTGCCTTGGGGCGAGGGAGGCAGGGTAGGGGGCTGCGCCATGTCACCGGGCTTCAGGGACGGGACCCTGACCTGGGCTTGGGGCTCAGTCCGGACTCTGCCTGAACCCCGAGGGCTGGGACCCTGGCCTGGCCCCTGCTGTGCGCCTGTCAGCGCCACCTGTCTGATGCACCTGCGTGCCCCTGGCCAGGTGGTGGGCGGGCGAGTGGCAGCCGTGCTCGCGTTCCTGCGGTCCGCAGGGCGTCTCCCGCCGGGCCGTGCTCTGCATTCGCAGCGTGGGGCTGGATGAGCAGAGTGCCCTGGGGCCGCCCGCCTGTGAACACCTTCCCCAGCCGCCCGCGGAAGCGCCCTGCAACCGCCATGTCCCTTGTCCAGCCACCTGGGCCGTGGGGAACTGGTCTCAGGTGAGCGTCGGGAGGAGAGGGGTGGGCACCAGCTCCACCGTGGCCCTGGGCTGCAGCAGGCGGCCTCTCTGGGGTCCTTACTGCCGGGTCCCTGGGTGGGAGGGAGCCTGGGGCCATCCAGGATCCTGCCCCGACCCCAAGCCTCCGGGGTCAGGAAGTTGCTGGAAGCCGTGGCTGGAAGCCGTGGCCACAAGCCGTGGCCTTGAGCCGGGCAGGGCCGGAGAGGGCTGGCTGGAGCCTCTGCCACTGTGACGTGGGGCAGCGGGCAGGCCACCGCTCTCCTCACAGCCCCTGGTGCCCCTCCTGGCCTGACCACGCCCTGGCCTCCCACGCAGTGCTCGGCGACATGCGGGGTGGGCACTCAGCACCGCGCCATCCTCTGCACCAACGACACCGGCGTCCCCTGCGACGAGGCCCGGCGGCCGGCCAGCACGGCCACCTGCCCTCTGCCCGCCTGCCCACGGCCCCCCGACGCGCTGGGCCCCGAGGGCTCGGGCAGCGGCTCCTCCAGCCACGAGCTCTTCAACGAGGTCGACTTCGTGCCCCACCACCCGGCCCCACGGCCTGCGCCCGCCGCGCCCCCTGAGCCAGGCGGCCTGGGCAACGCCATCGACGAGCAGGACCTGGACGCGGGCCCGCCGGGGCCCGTGTTTGTCGACGACTTCTACTACGACTACAACTTCATCAACTTCCACGAGGACCTGTCCTACGACCCCTTCGAGGAGCCTGATCCCGTCCTGGCGGGAACAGGGCCCTGGGCGCCCCCACCCCGCAGCAGCCCCACAGAGCCCCCCATAGAACCCTCCACAGAGCTCCCCACGGAACCCCTCACGGACACCCCCACTCCTGCCACGCGGCCCCCCACGGCTGGGGAGGAAGGAGGGCCGAGATCCCAGTCCCCTGGGCCCAGCCCAGTGGGCCCTGCCCTGCCCCCACCCTCGGAGCCGACCCCCTGGACCCCCTTGGCCAACTTCTTGTCTGAGGAAAATGTCCCCGTGGGGGCCCCGGGCCCCGGGCTCCCCCGCCTGCCCTGGCCGCTGACTTCGGTCCACGGCGTGCTCACGCCTGCTGCCCCTGGGAGCCCAGATGAGCTCCCGGTGGGGGAGGACGGCCAGGGCCCACCGCCCCCTCTGTGGCAGGACAGGACCAACGAGGTTTCCCAGGACGATGAGGGGCCCTGGGACGTCCCCAGGGGGGATGGCGCGCACCCCCTGCCCCCGAGGCCCAGCCCCACGCAGCCGCCTCTGCTCACCATGGGCCCCAGCCCCACCTCTCCTGGTCCTGCCGTGCTGGAGCCGTGGACGGTGGGCACCGTGGCCTGGGGACTGGCTCCAGAGGGCGGCGCGGCCCCTGCCCCCCTTCCTCCCACGGCTGCTCTGCCAGAGATGCAGGGTGGGGACAGCCCCCTGGAGCCAGGCACCCCCACCGCCCCACCCTCAGGCCTGGGCTCAGGGGACCCGCAGACCCCGGCCATGCCGGGGCTCTTCCTTTGGACTGGCCCGGGGCCCGTGTCCTGGGTGACTGCCCTGAGCCTGGGACCCTCGGGTCTGCCTGAGTCCCCCAGCCCCGAGGCCTCACCTGCCCAGGACAGCCCCACCCACAGCAGCGGAGCCGCCGGGGCCCAGCCCCCCACCCCCCGCCTGGCCGAGGAGGGGGCCCCTGTGGACCTGCCAGCCACCGGGAATGCCAGCTGGCAAGTGGGGGACTGGAGCGAGGCAAGTGGTGCCGCTGGGGGCGGGGCTGGGAGCTTCTGCAGGACCCTGGTGACTCGGTTTCCTCATCTGAAAATGTGCAGAGTGGGACAAGGCCCTGTGCGTCTGCTTCCCAGGGGTTAGGGAACTGGCGGCCGCGGTGGGTGGGCCCCGAGGGGAGGAGCAGGGCCCCAGCTCAGCCACACCGCCACCTGTGGGACCCTGAGTCAGTCTGCCCACCAGGCCTCAGTTTCCCTTCTGAGTAGGGGGAGGTGTGGTGCAGGGGCCCCCTCCTGGGCAGCTTGGGTGGGGGCTGCCCGGAAGGCGGGGCAGGCACACGGGGGCCAGCCGGGGGACGTCCTTCCCACATTCTGGTCTGGAGTCCCAGGATGCAGCTCCCCTCGGACAGGTGCGCAGTGGGGACAGGTCATGCAGCCGCCAGGCCACCCTGCTGGCTCAGGGCGTGCAGGGGTCTGAGCTGGGCCTGTGCCCAACCCCCGGGGTCCCCAGTGTGTCTCTGGGGGAAGTCAGCTCCTCTGTTCAGATCCCCAGTTTGGAGGTGGCCAGGGCAGGCTGAGGCCCCCGGGGTGGGTGTTGCCCGGGGTCACCCAGCAATTCGCTGTTGGGACTCGAACCCAGACTCCTTCCCCAGTGACCGGGAGCAACAGGCCAAGTCAGGACAGCTGGGTGGGGCTGCAGGGCCCCTCCCCCACTCGTGTCCCCTGAGCAGGGACAGCTGGTTGCTGGGGGATTTGATTTCTCGTTCTCAGTGTCCTTGCGAGGTGGGCGCAGGAGTCCCTTTCACTGACAAGGACACCGAGGCCCCGGAGAGGGGCTCTGGCTTGGCTGTGGGTGGCTGGGGGGACCTGCGCAGCCCTCACCGCCCCCTCCCCTGCAGTGCTCCACCACCTGCGGTCTGGGCGCCGTCTGGAGGCCGGTGCGCTGCAGCTCAGGCCGCGAGGAGGACTGTGCTCCCGCTGGCCGGCCCCAGCCCGCCCGCCGCTGCCACCTGCGGCCCTGTGCGGCCTGGCACTCGGGCAACTGGAGCAAGGTGCGTGGAGACAGCCGGGCGGCCGCCAGGGCCTATGCTCCCCAGGGCTGGCGGGGAAGGGCCTGGAGAGTTTGCACCTGGCTGTGCCTGATCCCCCTCTCTGGGGAATCTCCACCTGCATCTGGCCGGCTGTCTCTGCCCTGTGCTCTGGCCACTGCCTGACGTGCTCCCCGCTCTCCCTTGCCCGCCTTCCTCCACCTGCCCCATCTGCCCCATCCGCCCCGCTGCCTGGGGCTCTGCGGGGATTTGCCCTGGTGGGGGGTGGTCGGATGCCTGTGCCTCCCAGGCCACGCATGTGATATGCACACGGTCCCTCGGTCCCAGTGCTCCCGCAGCTGCGGGGGAGGCTCCTCGGTGCGGGACGTGCAGTGCGTGGACACGAGGGACCTGCGGCCCCTGCGGCCCTTCCACTGCCAGCCCGGGCCGGCCAAGCCACCCAGCCAGCGGCCCTGCGGCGCCCAGCTCTGCCTCAGCTGGTACATCTCTTCCTGGAGGGAGGTGAGCCTGGGGTCTGGGCCGGGGTGGGGGCGCCCTCGGACCTGGCCGTGCCCTGACCCCTTCCTGCCCACCCAGTGCTCCGAGCCCTGCGGCGGTGGCGAGCAGCAGCGCCTGGTGACCTGCCCGGAGCCGGGGCTCTGCGAGGAGGCGCTGAGGCCCAACAGCACACGGCCCTGCAACACCCAGCCCTGCACCCAGTGGGTGGTGGGGCCCTGGGGCCAGGTGAGCCCGGCCTGCCTTTGCGTCCTTGTCCCCCTGGCTGCTGCGTGATGCTGGGCAGGGTGCTTTGCCTCGCTGGGCCACTGTTTGCCCATCTGTAAAATGGGACAGGTTGGCAGGATTAAATGACGTACACAGTGAAGTACAGGGCCCGGCACAGCGTTGGCAGATCAAACTTATTTTTAGAGCTTTTTAGAAACCTCAGACTCCCAGCTGATAAGAACAAAAGCTGTCTGCCACCTCCCCTCCGCTGCCGTGGGCTGCGGCAGGTCCTCTGCCCTGTCCCTGGGCACAGAGGTGTCACGTCCAAGCATCAGGACCCATCCAGGGTGCCTGCCAAGGCCTCCCCGGCACGTCCTATGAGGGGCTCGTGGCCCCGAGGCCTGAGGGCCATCCCCACTGCGGGAGCAGACCCGGGGTCTGAGCACTGCGTGGGCCCTGGGGGGACCAGGCCTTCTGCGGACGCACAGGGTGGGGTCTGGAGGCTGGTCGGGCGCAGATTTCAGGGTACCTTCCCCGGGGGTGGCGCTGCCTGGGACGCTAGGTTCTCCACGTGGGGCTGGCGCGCTGGGACACCCTCCTGCCCACCCTGCGCAGTGCTCAGCGCCCTGTGGCGGCGGCGTCCAGCGGCGCCTGGTCAAGTGTGTTAATACCCAGACGGGGCTGCCCGAGGAGGACAGTGACCAGTGTGGCCACGAGGCCTGGCCTGAGAGCTCCCGGCCCTGCGGCTCTGAGGACTGTGAGCCCGTCGAGCCCCCACGTGAGTGCCCAGGCCTGGGGGTGGGGCCAATGGGGAAATGGGGAGTCGTCAGTGCCTCCCAGCACCGTCTGGCTCCACGTGTGGTCGGCTTAGGAGCCACGCGGCCACTGCTGAGGCCACAGGCCATGCAGAAGCTGGGGTCATGTGGGATCTGGCCAGGAGTCTCGGCCTCCCAGGCATCCTGCCGGCAGCTGCCTCTGGCCTCCCGGGAGTGGAGGGCGGGGGCTCGGCCCAGGTACTGTGTGACCCTGGGCAGGCTGCCTCCCTCTGGCACAGTGGAATGTCCCTGAGGCTGTGTGAGGCTGGACCTGGGCGAGACCCCCTCCCAGCTTGTCCCCTCCCTGGCCAGAGGAGGATGTGGGGTGAACAATGGGACTGCAGGAAGGGGACTCCCTCCCTGGTCCTGCCTGCTCCCAGCTGCCGGGGCTTCCTGGCCAGCTGGGTCCTCCTGGCAGAAGGGCCTGAGACAGAGGTGGCTCTGGATGTCCCCCACCGCCACACTTCCTTCCTGCAGCCCAGCGCCCAGCAGTGCCGCGCAAGGACACGTGGGGGCCACACCTGGGTCCCACCCCCACTGCGTGGCCTTGGGCTCCATCTCCCTCTTACATCCCCACTTCCTGGCACAGCGCTGTCCTTGCGGGAAGGAGGTCTGGGTGCACAGGGCCCAGCACTGCACGGGCAGCCAGGGAAGGTGGCATGTCCCCTCCCCCGCAGTCACCATTGTCCCTCATGGCACGGGCAGCCCCGCCAGTCTGGGCACCCAGAGGCTCAGCCCTGTGTGCGTGGAGAGCCGCGGCTGTCTGCCCCTATGTGGGACAGAGTCCAGGTCGGCACTCCTGGGGGTCTGCCGCATCCACCTTCTCTCCCTGCTCAGGCCTGGAGCAGCCCCCACCTCACAGCCTGGTAGAAACCCTCCACCCACCCCTGCCGCCCTCAGCACGTTCCCCGCTCAGCCCAGCTGGGTGCTGGCATCACCGAGCTTGCCTTCAGGGCTGAGGTGGCCACTTGAGTCGGGCAGCTGTGGTCCCCGGTGGGGAGGGCCAGGCAGGACCTGAGACCCCCGAGGCCAAGAGCATAGGACAGGCCTGGCAGGAGGCTCTGGGCTCTCCGGGGTGGGATGGGTGGGCTACGGGGAGAGTTGTGGATGGTTACGTGGAACTATGAGCTGTCCCGGGATTTCTGCCGCCGTCGAATGGTCAGGGGCAGCCGGGGAGGGATCTTGGACCCTGAGACTCCGGAATGCCCAGGATGTTCGTATGGTCTGTGCACGGGACGCTGGGAGAGCCGGGGAACTCCAGGGTGTGTGGTCACCACTGTGGGCAGCCGACGCAGCACGGCCACCTCTGCTGGCCCAGGGCGGTAGGATCCTGCGAGGAGGGGGCCGAGGTCCGAGGTCACGGAGGGACTGGGCCGCAGGCTGCCGATGTGCCGCTTGGCACTGCCACCGGAGTGGGAGGAGGAGCCACGTGCCCTCCGCAGGGCCAAGGGACATCCCAGGGCAAGGGCTGCCGTCGCTCTCCGGTTCCTTCTGCCTCAGGAGGTCTGCTGGGGTGAGCAAGGCCTGGGCGGCAGCTGGGGGCTGTCAGCAGCGGCAGCAGCACTGGGAGGGAGGCCAGGAGGCTGGCAGAAAGCCACGTTCCAAAATAGTCACGGGTGGGAGGGCCCAGCCAGGTCTGTGCCCCCTCCTTGGCCCTCCCTAGCAGGCCTGGGCTCAGTCCGTGCTCCCAGGGCCCTCTGGGGGACCTTCTGGTCTGTGACCACTACAGCCTGGAGAGGCCTGGCAGGACAGGCGTGCTGCAGCAGACGCAGGTGGCAGGGGCATGGTGGCAGGACAGGTGCGCTGGAGTGGACACAGGTGGCAGGGACGGTGGTGGCTGGCAGGACAGGTGAGCCGGAGCATACACAGGTGGCACAGGCAGTGGTGGCTGGCAGGACAGGTGCGCTGGAGCAGAAGCAGGTGGCAGGGGCGGTGGGGGCTGGCAAGACAGGTGTGCTGGAGCGGATACAGGTGGCAGGGGCGGGGGGGGGGGCTGATAGGTCGGCACTCCTGGGTAGGCTTCTTGGCTTCTCGTGGGCGCGCAGGGAGGTCAGGGGTACAGTCTCAGGGCCTTTTCTCTGAAAGCCAGAGCCCAGCAGTCCCATTCTCTGGATCCCTGGGGGCGGCCAAGGGAGGTGGGCGGGGCTGCCACCCTAGGTTGGGGACAGCCCCTCCAGCAGCTGAGGGGCCCTCTGCCCTGGTGGGCTGCTGGGGCCTCCCTGAGGCTGTGGGGCGTGGGGAGCCGGGTTCTGGTACCCCTGACCCCCACCCCCCGCCCCACCCCAGGCTGTGAGCGCGATCGCCTGTCCTTCCGGTTCTGCGAGACGCTGCGCCTCCTGGGCCGCTGCCAGCTGCCCACCGTCCGCGCCCAGTGCTGCCGCTCCTGCCCCCCGCCCGGCCACGGCGCCCCCTCCCGAGGCCATCAGCGGGTCGCCCGTCGCTGACCAGGCCCCCCGGCCCGTGCTGGGTGCAGACCGACCGACCGACCGACACAGAGACCTCAGCGCCCACCGCGGCGAGGTGGAACCCTGACACCTGCGCCCAAATGGTGCTAGCCCCTCCCATCCCTCTCAGAAAAAGTATTTTTTTATTCTGACAGTTTGTATAACGTTTATTATTATTTTGCATAAATGAGCATCTACCGTTCCAAAGCACAGCTTGGCCTCGTCTTGGATTTAGGAATCTCAAGTCAGAACCTCCCCCAACCCCTCTGCCTTTCCTCTCTTCTGGGGCCGGCCAGCCGGGGAGACAGCGGCGAAGTAACCTGTGCAGAGGGTGGCGGCCGGGTGGGCAGGGACGGCCTCAGAAGCCGGGGTGGGCGGCTTCCTCGGAGGGGGGTCGGACGGGGGGGCAGGGCACAGCGTGGCCCTCACCGTGGTCCCTGCACACGCTCCTGCCACCCACTTGCTCTGTGCCTCCTGCCAGGCCCCCAGCCCCGCCCTTGGGCCCTCACCCTGAGGTCCTCAGAGACCTGTGCCACACGTACCCCACGCCATCCTGTCACCGACAGGAACCGCCCCCCAGAGTGATGGGGTCTGGGGTCCCCATGGGCCCTCCCTGACCCTCTGCAGTGTTAGCGCCTCTGTGCACGAGGCTGGTGGGGGGAGGAGCCGGTGGCCAGCGTGTCCACTGCGTCGTTCCCCTGCTCAGAGACAGGGCTGGGCCGGGCGCACTGACTCGGGGGGGCCCTCCCCCTGCCAGCACCAGGCTCCTGCCACACTGACCTGGGGTCCAGCCACGTGGCACCTGCCCACCCACAGCCCTTGCCTGCCCATAAAAGCGAGTCCCACGAGGCCAGACAGCGGCACACACGCCAGGGTCAGGTGGACACGAAGGTGCTCTGAAGAGAGGCCCGCGAGGGGCAGGCGCTCTGCTCCCCCAGGCCCAGCCCTGTCCCCGCTGGCCGAGCCGTGGACGCAGCCCCTCTGCACCCTTCCCTGAGCCGTCCGCCTGGAGGGTGTCACGTTTGTCCCCTTCTCCAAGTGGGGGACACCGGGGTTCAGAGAGGCCCCTGCACACCCCTCACACTCTTGTCCAGCGCAGCACATCGCAGCTGGAACCGAGCAGGGCCCAGAGCCATGCACGCGGCACGTGTGTCCACGCATGGCCGGGGCGTGCCCTGGGGTCCAGTGGGGGACACTGGAAGCCGCTCTTGCGGATCGAGGCCAAGAAATGGCGCCGGAACCAGTCAGAGGCGTCTGTCCCCGGACTCGGAAGGGACGGGGGACTGTGGGTGCAGGCGCTGCCCACCGGTGCAGAGGGGCGCTGGCGTGCCTGCCGCTCCTCTGCGCCGCACTCACACCTCACCAAGCACTGACGCACCCATTTCCAAGGCTCTGGGAGGAAAGTCAGTGGCCCAGGGCACAGCCCTGCAGACATAGCCCGACCCAGGCGAGAGCCCATGTTCCGCACTCCGGGCGCCCTCAGGAGCCGCCCACCTTGAGGACCAGGACGAGGGCCTGCAGCAGGCCCACCGGTGGCTCCGTGCAGCAGGCGAGTCACCGGGGCTTACGTGAGTCCAAGCGCCAGCCTGCTGTCTGCGGTGGGGGAGCGTCAGGCCGCTTCCTGTCTGTGTTTGCGCAGCCACCGGCCCAAGCAGGCCCTGGGGACCCAGGCGCTGAGTAACGGCTTCCCAGGCCTCCGTCGAAACTGGCCTCGGTGGCAACCCCTCACAAGGATGGGGCCGGGCCTGTCACATGCTCCTGACACACACTGGCACGGTGGCAGAGCCCTGGGGTTCCCGTCCCCGCTATGCCACTGCCGTCGTGCTGTGTGACCTCGGGAAGCCCGAACCACCAGGTCCTGGCCTGTCCTGTCTGGGAATCCTGGCTGGAGCCGTGCCCACACCCCCCTGAGGGAGGACATTGGGTCTTAGTCATCCCATGTTTTTTCCCAGTGACGGCTGGGGGTGGCCCCAGTGGCAGCTGAGCCTGAGCTGTCAGCCCAAGCAGGAGACAAACAAGCCCGTGACTCAGGGCATGGCTGGCGGGAGGACAGTGCCTGTTCTCCGGCCAGGGGGCTTCTCCAGACACGGGAGTCTCTGGCTCCTGGCTCTGCCTCCTCAGTGTCCCTGGCCCTCACCTGCACCTTGGCCACGGCCTCCCAGGGCTACACATCCTGCCCTCTCCCCCGCCCCAGCATGCCCCCAGGGCAGGACACCCAGAAACGGCAGGCTGGAGGTCAGAGGGCACCCCGAAGCCCTGCCCCTCTCCGGGCTCTCAGGTGAGCCCCGTCACACGTGACTGTAACTGCATTTCGAGGCCGAATGTTATACAAATTAGTTTATTTCTTCCTTTAGTATTATAATTCCAAAATTTATATTCCAAAAATACACTAGAAGATCAGCATGGAAGGTGCCGTGGTGCAGGACAGTCACTTGGCAGCGCCCCCCCGAGGGCCTCCGGTGGCCAGCCGTGGCAGCACACTGGGCACACCCGGCCCGCGTCCAGCACCCACGGCGAGGGCATCCCGGGCAAGCGCAGCTGCCCAGAAGCTCAGGGAGCCGCAGGACGACAGCACCACAGAGCGAGGGGCGGGGTCTGTGCAATGACACAGACGTTCAGTGAGGCCCACCGGGTGTGTGTCCGGAATACGTCCTCTGTCAACGCCACGTCGCTGACCCAGAGTGTCCAGCACGGTCGTCGTGTGACCATGGGTGCGCCCGAGGCCACCTGGGTAGAAGTGGGCCAAGCATGCGGCCGCGGCTGGAGGGAAGGGGGCGCAGGAGGGAGGAGCACTCAGGGTTGGCATAAATACACAGAAGTCACACAAAACCAGCACTTGTTACATAAAATAGAAGTATGAAATCTAGAAAAACCTTGATAAAATAGCCTATAAAAATATAAACTGTAGTGAAAATATACAAAAGCACTAACAGAGGTTCAACCCATAAAAACCCCATCAATGTAAAAGCTGGCGCTTCCCACAGACGTGGCGAGGAGCTGGCCCTGCACCTGGCGAGCAGGCGGACGCCCCGGCCGGCAGAGGCACTTGCCGGGCAGCCGGTGGCAGCTGGGGGACCTCAGGGGCACTGGAGGGCAGAGCAGCTCTCCCCACGGGGCACAAGGGGAAGGGAAGTGTTGGCTGAAAACAGTGGGGCCCACAGGTCCGTCCAGCCCCCAGAGTGGAGCCAGGCCGAGCACCCCTCCTGTGCTCCGGGGCGGCAGAGGCAGTGCCTAAGGAGGACCCCGAGAAACGGCCCCCAGTCCATTCCTCCAGGACCTCCCCGATGGGCTGCGCCCCTGTCCAGCCACCGCTAATACCTGCAAATACGCACGCAGCGGCCTCCGGTCCGGCGTAAGGGCCGCCCTGCTCCCGCCGCACCCCAGGCTGACAGCCGCGTGGCCACGCGGGGAAGGGGGCCGAGCAGACCGCAACGCCCATCCACAGGGCAACCTCCTCAGGGAGCTGGGCCTTGAACAGCCGCTCCCAAAAACAAGAACAATGACAAAACACATTTTTAATACCTGAAAAGAGACAAAGGCTTTTGGCTACATACAGAGACCAGCTCCCTCTGTGCGGTGAAAAACTAACCAACCTAACTAAAGACACAGAGCGGAGCTCCGTCGGGCTCACTGAAATGCCAGCGGGGCCGGGACACCGCCAGGAAGTCGACAGCAAAATGTAGCAGGAAAACCGTGCTGAGGGAAAGGCGCCTCTTAAAACTGTATTGCTCCAACTCTTGGTCCGAATGTGTTCACATCAACGAAGGATTACTTCCGATTTTTTCCAGGTAGTGTGAACATTCCATCGAAGACTGTTTCCCTTGTGCTGAATGACACCGCGCCAGGGACGTTCTCTCACGTCTGCGCGTCGGGGACGGCCCAGAGATGACGTGAAAACAAGCTGCTTGCTCAAAGCCTCTCCAGGCTTCGAAACTGCCGGGGCAGCCGGACGTGCCAGAGGCAACAGACCCACGTCCTTGCGAGGACAAGGGTGCTTCCCGGCAGCGGTGGCAGGGGCCACACCTGGGAGAGCTCACCCAAACCTCGGCCCCAAGCGAAGGTGCTTCCCAGCCCTGGGACCGGCAGTGGCTCCTGCAGGACCCCAGGGCGGGGCCACCCCCAGGAAGCCCAGGTCTCGGCAGTGGCACCGCTGCCTGCAAAGCACCAAGAAAGGGTCCTCGGTCCCCTCAGCCGAGGCCAGCCTGGGGGGCCTGCTCGGCTGCACGATGGACCACCGTTTACTCGGAGTCACGTCCCATCCGTCCTTGGAGAACGACTCCTCTGAGTCGGCTTGTTTCCACGGAACCCGGTGGAGATGACCCAGGCAGGGGGCGGGCTGGGGGCGGGCCCGATGGTCTGCAAACAAGGCTGGCAGCGAGAACTGGGGGTGGGCAGCCGGGCCCTCCCCAGGCAGGCTAGGAGCTACTGCTGGGAGGACCCTGTGTGGAGGGGCAGAGGCCATTCCAGAAACGGGGCACGGCCGGCAGCGTGACACCACCAGTGAGCGGAAGGCTCATGGGCACCCTATGGCGGCCACTTCTGAACGAGGGATGTGCTTGCTTCTCCAGGGAAGCCTCTTCCCACAGTGCCCTCAAGCCGCCCCTGGCAGCCGCTCTGGCCCACGGTGTCCGAGGCGCAGTGGCATCCTCCGCGGCACAGCTGTGTGAAAGACGCACACACTGCCCATCGTGTGCAGGGGAAGAACACGGGGAGACGCCGGCACAGCAAGGTTTTTCAAGGACGAGGCATGGACGCGCCCGGCGCATGCTGTGAGCAGGCTCTTGCCTGCCAACACCCGACCGGGCAGCTGGCGACCCACCCGTCAGACGTGACAGGTGCAACTGAACGCCATGGCGCGGAGATGGCTGTAAACAGATTGGACACCCCCGTGGGAATGAGAAAGTGCAGTCTGGCTTTGGACACCCGCCCAGCAGATCCCCAGACGTCGTGGCTTTCACACGGCACGCTTTGGTCATGGCCCACGCGGGACCCGCTCAGGCGTCCTCCTCCTCGTCGCTGACCAGCCCGCCCTTGTCAGGGCTGGTGTCTCGCTCACGCAGGAAGTCCTCCCGGATGGCCTCCAGCTCCGTCAGCTCCAGCCGGACCTTCTCCAGGTGGTAGGCACGCCGGTTCCGGATCTGGCGCAGGGGGAAGGGGTTCAGGTCCCCAAAGGAGATGCTGATCAGCTTCCTGGAGGACACAGGACAGAGAGCGTCACACACAGCCCTCTCTGAAGCACAGCTGAGGCCTGGGGGTGGGCAGGAAGAGGGCTTGCCACGCTGGTGGCCTGACGCAGGTGTCGCCCCGGGGGAGCAGGCCCACCTCCTGCAGAGAGGCAACAGGTACCGTGGCCCAGACAGGGAAGGCTTTGAATTGCTGCCTGAACTCAGATTCTAGCTTCCCCACATACGGTGGGACTTAAGTCACACAGAGGCCAGTCAGTCTGGCCTGTGACTCCTCTGCACACTGGGGACGACGGCAGTGCCACCTGCTAGGTGTGGGGTCACCCGAGCCCCCATACGTGAGCACTGAGAACAGCATCTGCCACTTGCTCAGGGGCGGCAGGTGCTGGCGCATCCGCAGCCTCGGTGCCGGCGCGAGGCCTGGCACAGAGCGAGGCTTCGGAAGACCCTGTCCTGGGACGGATCGGTTGGAATGAGCCAATGCCCGGGCGAACCTGGCGATGACTGTCAGATCCGCTCCGCGACGCGGCAGGCGTTAAGATGCGGCCAACAGAGAAATGTGTGGTTTGCAGGTTTCACACAATCCCTAGGTCAAGGCACCAATTTATGATAAAAATTTCAAGATTTGAATACTTGTCCCTCACCACTGGCCCGTGGTTTAAGGAAAACAAAACTGAAAACTGTCCTGAGGCCACTTACGGGTTTCTCGCCCACACAGGGCAGCCACGCTGGTCTCCGAGGGTCGTGGGAGAAGCCGGCTCCGCTAACGCCAGGCTGCCGCCCTCCCCACCCTGGGCCCTGCCAGCCTGGGGGCTTCGCTTCCCAACAACACCGGCTCATTCGCTTCCTGCCAGACAAGGGCCCGACACACTGATGGACCCCAGGAAACGCCGCGTCGAGACAGAAATGTCACGGGACGCCTCCCTGTCTCTGCCAGGGAGCAAACCACAATCAAGCCAGGTGCCTGTCAGCTCACGAGTGGGTGAAGAACTGAGGTGTACGTATCGCACCGAGCACTACTCAGCCATAGAAGGAACAAAATGATGTCTTTGGCAGCAACTTGGATGCAGCTGGACCATTATCCTAACTGAAGTGTCTCAGGAATGAAAACCAAACACCAAGTGGACCCTGATAGCTGGGAGCCCATCGACGGGCTCACACGGACACAAAGAGATGGAAGATCCTTGGAAACAAAGCAAGGAGGGGTAAAAACTTAACCACCAGGCACAACGAACATTATTCTCGGGTGACGGGCACACTTAAAAGCCCCAACGATGTAAGCATTATAAAAGGTATCCATGTAACAGAAACATCTGCACCCCTTAATATTTTGAAATAAAAAGTATATTTAAAATAATGATAGTAATAACAAAAGCAAAAAACGAAACTGAATGTCTGAAAGGCAAAGGGAAAAAGAAAGAACAAAAGGAAGCAAACCATTTGCTCCTGCTTGGGCCCGGCTGCGTGGGCGACTTTTAGCATAAGGCACACGTATTTAAGAACACACAAGCCTTACGTATATTTTAAAACACTCCTTGGGTATGCTTAACTCTAACCCAGAGGATTCGCCTGCGAGACGGTGAAAGACCAGAAGGGCTGGCTGCGTTTATGTATTTATTAGAGACAGGGTCTCACTCTGCCGCCCAGGCTGGAGTGCAGTGGCATGGTCACAGCTCACTGCAGCCTCGAACTCCTGGACTCCAGCCATCCTCCCCTCTCAGCCTCCTGAGAAGCTGGGACTACAGGTGCGTATCACCACACCCAGCTAATTTTTCTATTTTTGCTAGAGACGGGGTCTCATTGTGTTACTCAGGCTAGTCTCAAACTCCTAACCTCAAGTGATCCTCCCGCCTCGGCCTCCCAAAGTGCTGGAATGACAGGCGTGGGCCCGGCGCCCCGACTAGGCTGGCTGCATGGAAATGCTAAGCTCCCCAGAGCGTGTTCCGGAACACGTGGGCCCTGAGAGCAGGGTCCCCAGGCGTGGGTTTCCCAGGTCCTGCCTCACGCTCGGCTGTGCTGCCCAGCCGCCGGCCCCACGCGAGGCGGGAGGATTGGCGTGACGCGGACGCTGGCCGGGCCGTGCACCGGGGGCCCGCCTGGAACCTTCTCTCCTGCGACGTCAGCCCACGGGCTCCACAGCCTGGAAACTAACGTGTCCGTGCCCTTCCTAGCACAGAACGTGAACAGCGAGACCGAACACTTCCCACTCACCGCTCCAGTCAGTGGTGCTGCCCGGGGGCCTCGCGGGGCAGACACAGTCTCCGCTCAGGCTTGGAATTTTCCGTGAAGAGATGAGAAAGGGCCTGTGGCCAACCGCGCTTGGGACACCAAGTCCGCTGGAGAGACCAGCTTAACTTTGAACGGTCTCCTGATTGCGCCCGACTGCAGAGTCTCCTCCCCCTCTGTGAGACCGAACCTGCCCTGCGGAGCCGGCGCCCTTGGCACCGCCGGTCGGGGCGCTCACTGAAAGGGCGGGTCCCCAGGCGGTGGGGCCAGGGCTTCCCGAGGCCCAGCATCCCCCGCCATGCACCTGGGACTTGGCTTCTAGAGTCACAAGGACGCCGGACCACGAGCCGCCCACGCGGGGGCGCTGCGGGACCACACGTGACTGCCGCGACAGACAAGGGCTGGCGGGAGGCGCTCACTGGCCCGGCGCCTGCATGCATCTGCCCCGCCCGGCAGCACCACGACCCAGCGCGACCCGGCACAGCCTCATCGTGGGGGCGGGAGCTCACGGAAGGTCGCTCCCAGCGATCCTGGCCCGGTGCAAGACCGACACCCCCTGGGCGCCCCCAGGATGCAGAATCAGCCTTTCACGGGAAATGCTGCTCTCAAGCACCCCTCCCCCTTTGCCAACACTCAGATGGCTGCTGCGGGTGCTGTTAACAGGCCCCAAACTATCTCCACAGCCAGCTCCCCAAGACAAAGACCCTACAAACAGCGGTGACTTCTAGGAAGCTGGCACAGCCTCAGCCAGTACCTTTCCCAGCACACGCCTCGCCAGCAGGGCCAAGTCACCAACGTGTCCCAGGACATGTGGACCAGGGTGGCCCAGGAAGGGCAGTAACTGTTTGGCTGGGGGGAGCAAAACGATTCCTGAACATTCAGCTGCCCCGGCCAGAAACCCAAGGGTCTTCCAAGTTCAACGTCCCCCTCCACCCTCCTCCACTGCCCCCCTTCCTCCAGGTCTGGGCCACCTCCCTCCAGGCCACCCCCTCTCGCCGGGACCCCTCCACTAGCCACTAACCCCGGCCTCGTAGCTGCTGGTCCTACCCAACCCCAACCTGACCGTCCCTCCTCCCGCCTGGCCCCACGGCGACGTCCCCACGCCCTTGGGACGAAGTGCCAAGTCCCCAGCAGACTCTGCAAGGCCCTCGACGGCCCGGCCACAGCGGCATCCTGGCTGGGAGCCGCCTCCGTTCCCCCAACACCCGCTCCCTGGGCTCCGAGCAGGGCTGCCGAAGGCCCTGCCCAGCCCAGCTACCCAGCCTGTCCCGGCCGGGGCTCCCCCAACCGCAGCACCAACCAGACGACGCCCGGCAGTCTCCCCGACACGGCCTGCAAGGACAGGGCTGCTCCTCACCTGGCACGGGCCCGCCACCCACCAGTTGGCTGTGGGGGCTTACGCTTGTGGGTAAACAACAGAACATCTTCCGCCTTGCTCCTCTCCAGCCTCTGGGAGGCCACCGGTGCTCCTCCCTCCCGCTTTCTTTCCCGTCTCCCAGCCCCACGCCTGGGATGGCTGGGTGTGAGGACAGCA
The DNA here is from genome assembly GCA_963574885.1 of Lepilemur ruficaudatus. NCBI lineage: Eukaryota > Metazoa > Chordata > Mammalia > Primates > Lepilemuridae > Lepilemur > Lepilemur ruficaudatus. The sequence goes on along the minus strand of CAUYRT010086047.1, from coordinate 49,354 downwards.
GGCGCAGACGGCGCCCGGGGAGTCAGCAGCCAGGCTCCCGCCCTCCTGGCCCTGTGAGCGTTTCCCCGGGACTCACCTAGCGTCCAGGATGGTGCGGGTGAAGTACCGGAGATACTTGAATATGGACATTGAATCCTGCAGTTTCAGGATCTCCTCTTCCTTGTATTTAAAAAGTGCCAGGGCAAAGCGGAAAATAACCTGCGGAAAAAAACAGGCAGATTTCTAAGTGGAAAAACACCACGGCTCCAGACTTGAGCCTGGATGGTAGAGTTTCGGTGGTGGGGGGTTGGGGGGAAAGCGGCCTGCACAGGCCCCACCCGGGGACAGACACTTGGCCTGAGCCAGCTTTCCCTGGCTGGGCCAAGCCCCCTCTCTTGTGGGAGAACACACTCCCGCAGGAAGCCTCCAACCACGCGCCAGCCCAAACCAAACCTCCCTACGGAGCAGGTCCCTGTGGACCCTTCCACATTCGGTTAAAGCACAAGGAACTAGCTAAGGAATCATTTATTAAATAAAATCCAAACCAGGATTTTCTGACCCTGAAACTCTTAGAAAGCTCTACCTAGAAAGGCAATTTCCATCTCAAGTGAACTAGGGTCTGAATTACCAACTTTTGAATGCAATGAAAGAGAATCAGTTCTGTTTTGGGGATACAGCAAACGACTCCTGCTGGCCTAGCACGTTCAAGCCGCTTTGGGACAAACTGCCTTCCCCGCGTCCGAGGCCCGGGGTGGCTGTGCCCACCTGCACCGTCTCTGATTTAGAAAGCAGCACTCACAGGTTGACATGGGCCTTTTTCTCCGAACATCCCTACTCATGGCCCGGAAGGAGCACTGTGTAGGCCCTGGCTGAGAGCTCTCTTTAGTAAGGACAGACTAGAGCGTCAGGCCGACAGGCACTGCGCGGGGCAGAGGGCGGGCAGGGCACACTCACACTTCGCTGGGTGGCTGATGAAGCCCCTGCGGGCAGCCTGGCGTCACCAAACTGCAGGGGACTGACCCTGGCCCCGCACTGAACCCACAGGTGGAAACGACCTAAGTGCCCATCACTGGGGGCTGCTACGTGCATTTCTGGTTCATCTGTATAACACCTGTACGACACAGCATGAAAAACACACCTGAGCCGGATCTGCACACCCTGATGTCAGTGCACAAAGGACCTCGAGGAGGACGTATAACAAGTTCAGAAGCGCAACCAGGAGCCCAGGGGAGGAGGGAGACCTCCTTTCCAGTACACACCCCAGTTACGTGATTTAATATAGGAATCTGTTACTCAAACACTGGTTTTTTAAAAACATACAGCAGCCTGGGTGGCAGTCAGGCTCCGAGGCTGGCTCCCCTGATCCTCTCTTACTGGGTCTCTGGGCCTCTGCCTCCTCCGCCAGCCGCGTGGCAGACAGTGAGGTTCGTGCTCCGACCGACGGGCCGGGGCTGGCCCAGACTGATGCTCCGACAGACGGCAGGTGACTGCAGCTCCCTGAGACCCCAGATCCCGCTCTGCGGGGGGCACCGTGCTGAGGTCACTCCAGCGCCATGGGGACCCTCACGAGTCCTCGGTGAGCCGGCCACACGGCCCCTCCAGCGCTGCCCGCAGTCATCCAGTGTGTGTGCCTAGAACAGCCGTGCCGAGCGAACTCACCTTTGGTCCCTCGTAAAGGAAAGAGTCCCATATTTTAAAAAGGACGTCGCTGACGACGCTGTCCACGAACACCACCAGAAACCAGTTGAACGTGATGAGGGTGTAGTCGACTTTGTACTGCTCGAAGTGGGCGTGCAGCCGCGGCAGCTTCTCGCTCATGAGGTCCCTGAACACGCGCTGGTCCACCTGGACGGGGACAACGGGAGAAGGGCTGGGGTCTGCCGTGGCACCGCGCAGGCAGGCACAGGTGCCCCGCCTCAGAGCCGGGGTGGAGCTAGCGCCACGCATGCTCCACACGCACGGTGGGCTCCGCACGCAGCCAGACCACTCCGGGTCCCAGAGGCGGCAGCTGGCCCTGCACACGGCAGACACACGTCAAGAGTCTGCTGAACGGCACCATCCCCACGGGGCACAGGGGTGGGAGGGATCAGTGGCCTGAAACCAACTCCTGTACTCAAAAGGCCCCGTGACACAGGCCACCGCAAGGAGCCAGCAGGAGGGACCCGGCCTTGCCGATCCTGCGGGTAGAGGAGATGCCGATACAGGCAGCCGTGGACCTGAGCCCTGGGTGCAAGCGAGTCCTGAGCCAAACAGGAAGCATCTTGTCACCATGCCCACCAACAGATATTTGCCGGGCTGTACGGGGCACAGGGCGGCATCCCAGCCCTACCGCTTAAAGTCTGGGTGGCTTTCAGCAAGCTGTGTTCTAGAAAATAGCTGATGCTCTCTCTTCCACCGGCTGCTCCTGGGAGGACTAAACAAGACTCACGTGGGTTCCTATCACAGGACGGACACGCAGCAGGTGGTCACGGCTGCTGTGTGTGGCCCGGGGCTGGGGCTGGGCAGAGGACAAAGGGGTTCAACCCTGACCTGGAGGAGCTAAGAGATCAGTGGGGCAGCCAGGAGCAGGGACTGTCACAACAACGTGGTCGGGCCCCCAGGGACGGGACCCAGTGAGCCAGGAGGAGAAACGGCTCCCCCGGCCCAGCGCAGGCTCCAGGCGGAGGCAGCGCAGACGCCCTGTGCCACGCTGAGGAGCCAGGACGTCACCCTGCAGGCCGGGGGCTTTCCCCGCCTGTTTGTGACCCACGGGAAAACACACATCTCCGTCACCCAGGCGGCAGGGCCCTGAGTGCGTGTGCGTGAAGAGAAACACGTTTCACCAGACGACACTCAGCCTCACGCAGACTTGGACGCTTTCTAGTCTAAGCAATTGGATTTAATGGGGAAAAAGCTAGTACCAACCTACCAAACCAATCTCTCTACCCGGCGTTTGAAAAACCAGTCGTCCCTAGGCATGTGCGGGGGATTGTTCCAGAACCACCCCCTGGGTATACCAGAATCTGAACACTCCAGTCCCACCATCGGCCTGCAGAAACCACGTGTACAAAGTCAGCCCTCCACATTCTCAGGTTGTGTGTCCCGAAAACGCTGTATTTCTGATCTTTGTTTAGCTGGAAGAAGCCCATGTACAGGTGGACCCACGCAGCCCAGACCCACGCTGCTCCAGGGCCGGCTGTGCGTGTTGCCACGCTTCACGCCTGGCCCGTGCCGGCGCACAGCTCCTCAGCAGTGGCACCTTCTGTCACCTTGTCCCACAGACGTGTCCAAGCTCCAACGCTCACGGGAAGGGGCCCGGTTCTGACCCCACTGTGGGACCCTCAGCACAAGCTCCTAACCCATGCGCTCAACCCCACCTCACTGGAATAAGAAAAATCAGCGCTTCATTTTTCTCACTTTGAAACACTGAGTCACCTGAGACTTTACATTTGAGTCTTTAGAGCTATTAACTTCAGGTGCCCACGAAACACATCAAACTTTCCTTACTGCCCTCTCCACCCCCCGACTGTGACAGCTGCCTCCGCCCACTGCTGTGCATTTCCTGGTTCACAGGCTGGCGCAACAGAAAAGCGAATCTCTCGCTTAGTTAGCAAATGGCGTGAGCACAGGGAGGCCAGAGGAGCTTCTCCTGGGACCCGTTGGCGTCTGTGAAATCGGGGCAGGGCCTGTCCCCGGAGGCTGTGAGGAAAGCCCACCCCAGGGAGGCCGGAGCTCAGCCCCTCGCCGTCCTCAGTCCGTCCACGGGCGGCGCATGGGGAAGGTCCCTGGCGCGAAGGCATCTGGGCTCCACCCTGAGAAGCCCCGGGATGGGATGCCAGCGGCAGAGGGACACAGCCGAATCCCGGGGGAGGAGCAGGAAGAGTGGAGAGATGACAGCAGGAGGAAAGGGAGAGGCCACTGCTGTGATGGGGGTGGGGACGGCGACCCGACAGTGGTGAGGGGACAAACGGGGACAGAGACGCAAGCCGCCAGGCGACGGCGGCGGAAGGAACAGTGAGGACGGGGACGCGGGGAAAGGAGGGGGCGTCCAGGTGGCTTCTGCCTGGGGAGCGGGGCGCTGGCAGGATGGGGGACCCAGGAGGCAAGAACGAGGCACCTCCCTCCACGGCAGAAATGCAGAACACGGGAAACGCAGCCAGGGCCCCACCAGGAGAGCGGAGCTCACTCTGAGTTCGCATCTCAGAGGGGTTTCACCCCGAGGCTGCTCACAACGATGGCAGAGAGGCCGAGAAGCCAGAGGCTGATGGCAAGGCCACCTGCGGGCACGTGACCCACCGAACAGGAAACAAAGCCCCCGACAGAGGCAGTGCCTGCCGCAGAGGAGGACAAGTCCCTCTACCTCCTCCGGCCATCCGCCAGCCTCCTGCCAGCCCTTGCCACACTGACCAGAGCAGGAGCAGGGCGAGCAGTGGCTCTGAGCAGGCAGGCCAGGTGGGGCGGGAGCCGGAGAGGAGGCGTGCAACACAGCAGGCATGGTGTGAGCTGGAGGGGGGCATGCGACGCAGCAGGACCTAGAGAGGGGGCGTGTGACGTGGCAGGACCCGGAGACGGGGCATGTGACGCAGCAGGAGCTGCAGGGGGGCGTGCGACACAGCAGGACCCAGAGACGAGGCATGCGACGCGGCAGGACCCGGAGAGGGGGCATGCGACGTGGCAGGAGCTGCAGGGGGGCGTGCAACGCAGCAGGTGCACACGGGCACAGCTTGGCCCGTAGACAGAAGGAGCCGGCGCGTGGGACACGGGCGCAGGTCTGGCCAACAGAGAACCGAGAAGGGGCCATTACAAAGCCAGAGTCTGCAGCAGCTCCACCCAGCCTAGGAAAGAGGTGCCCTGGGCCACAGGGGTCAAAGGTCGCGTCCAGAGATGGGACTGTCCCAAGCGGAGACAGAAACTCCGGGCTCTCCCAGCCATGTCACCTCCCCTGGGCCCTGGTGTCAGACGGCAGGTGTGGAGGCAGGAAACGCACTGCCCAGACCCCCGAGGAGGGAGCTGTGTCCCTCTGGGCCCATCACCACATCTGTTCCCAGGAGCCAGTGGGGGAGCACGGCCGGGGCACTAATGAGCCCATTTCTGCAGGAGGCAGGAGCCTCCAACAGCAGACCTGGGCCTGAGGACTCCCCACCGGCCCAGCCAGTGCCCAGGACCACCCAGTGGTCACGGCACAGTCACCTAAGATGCTGCCTCCCCAGTCCTCCTTCCTTCCCTGGGCTGGAGACTCTCCTGGTTCCCCCGCTCCTGCCCCTGGTCCTCCACAGCTCTTTCCCCTCGGAAGTCTCCGGCATGTCTAGTCCTGCCTTGGCACCTGCTTCTCGAGGACCTGTGCTGACATACCAGGCTCCCCAAGCACCCTGGATTATGACTTAACCCCCAGCAGGCCTGGTGCCAGGGGAGCGCGCAGAGAGTGACTGTAACATCAGGCCTGCAGGACGGCCCGTCTCACTGGTTTCCCGTGTGCGGAAGGAGCGCAACCCAGCCTCACTCACAAACAGCTCGTCTGCCCCAGTCCCTGGGGAGTGCCCTGCCACCCTCAGGGACCAGCTGCTGAAGTCACGGACGCAAAGCCTCCCCCACAGAAGTTTAATGTCAGCTGAGATTCCACAAACTGGTGACCAAAGCGCAGAGTTTTTAGAAGTACCTGGGACCCTAAAAGAGTCTTCGTGTAATAGTCTCGAGGCATGAAAACTTCCACTATGGCAACCAGACACCAGAACGCATCCTCTTGTTCCAGGTACAGGAGGGCCACCGCCACCAACCTGCGGGCAAGCGGAGAACAAGGTGAGTGCCCAGACAGACAGCTGCTGCCACAGTCTGCAGAGACATTTGCATTAAGCTGTTTTTTCTCTCATGGCCAAAACAATTTCTAGCCCTCAATAAACAACGACAAGTGTTTCTTTGCAAAAATATTTGAGAAGCAAAGCTATACGATGAAATTGTTTCCCAATGATCAACCAGCCTCGTTTTAAAAAATGTTTTCATTATAAGCTGTTTGCTAGTGCAGCTAATTCTTTGAGTTTGCTGTTCAAGAAGTTCCAACTAGTCCTTTTATGCACAAAAGAGTCCAGATGTGAATAAGTAACAAAGAATACGAGACGGTTTAAAAACAGCCTTCCTGATACCATCCTGCTTCCCGGCCGGAGGAATGAAACGGGGCTGTGGACAGAGGAACCCCTGCGGGGCCTTCTAACCCACAAGGGCGTGTGTCAGTGTGTGCATGTGTGAGCATGCGTGTGCGTGTGTATCATAGTGCATGTGCGTGTATGTGTGTCCGTGTGCATGTTTGAATGTGTGTGTCTATGTGCGAGTGCATGTGCATCCATGTCTGTGTGTGCATGAGTGTGTGCGTATGCGAGTGTTGTGTGTGCATGAGTGTGCATGTGTGCGAGTATGCACGCATGTGTGCGTGTGTGTGCGCGTTTGAGAGTAAGCGAGTGCATGTGTGCAAGTGTGCGTGTGCATGTGCGTGAGTGTGCATGTGAGTATGCGAGTGTGTGTGTGCGTGTGTGCATGTGTGTGCGAGTGAGCGTGTACATGCGAGTGTGTGTGAGTGTGCATGAGCGTATGTGCGAGCATGAGCGCGCGTTTGAGCGTGTGCGTGTGCGAAGGGGCGGCACCTGCAGCTGTCAGGACGGGAGCCGGGGCCAGCTCTCCACACGCTGTCACCGATCCACGGGCTGCTTGTGAGCAGCCCAGGGAGGCCGAGGCGTCTGGGGGAGGCCGGGAAGGAGGCGGCACAGGAGATCCCCCCCCCGGATTCCTGCTCAGCCGGAATCCAAAACCTCTGCCCAGGCAGGAAGCTCATGAGCATTACTCATGGGAAACCCTGATCTCATTTCTCGGAATTTGCTTTATTTTCTTCCTTAGATAAAATTATAATGAACTCATCTCAAATTAACAGAAACAAAGAAAGACCTGGGATGAGCGGGAAGGGGGCGCCTCACGTGATGGGGAGGAGAAAGGCGACCACGGCAGAGGCAGAGGAAGGAAACGCAGAATCATCTAGAAAAGGCTGAAGTTCCACTGAAGTTCTGGGCACTCTGAAGGCATGGACACGTACCAATAAAACAGTTAAAATTCAGAGGATTTAACGGTGCTGGGGGTGGAGGCGCAGAGAAAAAGCTTCAACTATCTGGAAGCGTCCCGCGCAGGAAGAACTGATCTCACGATGCCGCCAGACAAGCCGCATTACCGGACCCCACACGGGCTCGCTCACCTCCTCACCGGATCCCCCAGTTTCAGAGGTCTCCAGCCTCCAGGAACTTTTAGATTGAGTGAACACCGTGAATTATGGATTTAGGTAAATACCACTGCTTTCTTAGGCAGTGTCCTATTTATAGGCCTTTTTTTTTTTAAATGGAGACTGTCCAGGAGCAGCTAACGTCCCTTGTCCCTGCTGAGGGCACGGAGAGGGGCTGCCCGTCCTCACCCCCACAGAGGCAACGACTTCCTGGAAACCAGCTAGTTTCAGGTCTTAACCAAGTGACATTCCCCTCCTGCAACACTGCCATTTCAGATGCCCTCACCTGGAGGTCAGTACCTGGATGGGGCAGGTGCAAAGGCCTCAGAGCAGCCGGACTAAATGTCAACGTTCAGAGCTCAGGCACATGCACCCAGCTGTCGGAATGCCTACAGTGCGTGCAGGGTCCCCCGTTCTTCCTCTATGGCACGTCCAAGAGCATGGTGACCTACCGTCACTACGGGGGAGGAATGTAAAGGACAGCTGCAGTGACGGCAGTGACAGGGGTGTGTCAGCCGGGCAAGACGCAGTCGCAGCGCTCTGAGCCTGGCGACGGGGGGCTTCCCCAGGGAGCAGCCGTCAGCACCCCCGCCCCGACGCCTCGGCCGTCTGGGCACAGCTCAGGATGAGCCTGGATCCCTAAGACCAGGTGAGAGGCTCTCAGTGCCCGCTGCCTATGGAGGCCGGCAAGCACGCAAGACCTATGAGAAGATTCTAGCCTGAAAGAAGCAAGTTTAGGTCCTTATGGGGTGAAGAATTGTTGGGGGCAAGTTCGTGGTTCACAAAGATCCTGTACGTTGTACGAACAAGGACTGACCACCGGTTTCACTCCCTGCCTTACAGACGGAATGAAATCAAACTTCTGACCAAAACCTGAGTAGAGACCGGGTGCGGTGGCTCACGCCTGTAATCCCAGTACTCTGGGAGGCCTGGGCGGGAGGATTTCTCAAGGTCAGGAGTTCGAAACCAGCCTGAGCAAGAGTGAGACCCCATCTCTACTAAAAAAATTAGAAAGAAATCAGCTGGACAAGTAAATATATACAAAAAAAATTAGCCGGGCATGGTGGCGCATGCCTGTAGTTCCAGCTACTCAGGAGGCTGAGGCAGGAGGATCACTTGAGCCCAGGAGTTTGAGGTTGCTGTGAGCTAGGCTGATGCCACGGCACTCTAGCCTGGCAACAGAGCGAGACTCTGTCTCAGTAAAAAAAAAAAAAACCTGAATAGAATGACAAGCAAAAAAAAAAAAAAAATGAGAATCCAAGTTGTTTCAAATTCACTTTTCATGTTCTTAAAACTCCCTGAAAGCATGTTTGTCTCCCTCAGTTATTCCGGAACTGGGGATACTCTGACACTGAAACTAGCTCGCTGCAACTCCTTTTCCCCTGAAAACGTCAGCTTTTCTTGGCTAAGCGGGAGGGGCGGGAGCTGCCAGGCAGCACCTGCGGGCTGCGCTGCCCGAGCGGGAACGGCAGCCCCCGTGGCCCGGCGCCCACCTGTTCAGGCCCTGGCAGTAGCCGATGTCCGGGTTGCGCCAGGAGAAGGCCAGCAGGACGTTGCGCAGCTTCTGGATGCCCTCGGAGGTGGGGCCGGAGTAGTGCTTGTTGTTGGGCAGCGTGCGCAGCAGGTCCAGCTCGATCTGCTTGGAGGCCGGGTTCTGCTTCTCCAGTGCCTTCTGCAGCAGGGTCTGGAAGTGGCCGGGCTCGGTGCTGTCCCTGAACTTCCGGGTGTGCAGGTCCACGCACCACTTCCACACCTTGGAGCGGTGCTCGTGGGGGATGCCCGCGCGGATGAGGTTCTTCAGCTCCGGGGAGCACATCATCTCCCTGTTCATCGTGCTGGCAAAGTAGTTTTCCCACTTGACCCCCGTGGAGACCTCCTGGCTGTCCGTGAGGTAGAGTGTCTTCAGGTCCAGGGCGCGGACCCTGGCCACCAGCCTCTCTTCCTCGTCGTCCTCAGGGACGGTCCTGAACCCGTAAATGTCATATTCACTGTTGAGAAAAACAGAAGGAAACTTTAAATGACATGGTCTTGGCTAAAAAGGCCAGTGGAACAGCACAGAGAACCCAGAGACCAGTCCACGCATCTGCGGCACTCTGAAATGTGACCAGGCGTTTGGGATCGGTGAGGAAGTCTCAAGTGTCTCAGTATGTAAAGCCAGGACAACTGCAACGGGCTATCTATACGGGGAAAAACTAAATTAGGTTTCGTCTTGATACTCCACAGTGGGAAAAAGTCAAATCCAGGTGATTTAAAACCCTGAGGATGTGAAAAGCACAGAAGAAAATGCACAGGACGAAATCAGGACGGATAAATCTGGCTACGTAAGTGTCTGTTCGTGTGTTTATATATCACACATACACTACACACGCCCAACTCTGTGCTTCAAAAGCATCATTTTAAAAGGTGAAAAGGCAGAAAACATCTGTAAGACATTAGGGATAAAAGGAATTGGGGTGCTGGCAGGCACAATGATGGCCCCAAAGGTGTCCAGGCCCCGAGCCCTGCAACCCATGACTGTTTCAGGGCACACGGCAACAGCAGCATCACAGGCGGAGCTGAGCTGAGAGAATTTCAGACGAGGAGATGACACGGGTGAGACACCCTCGGAGCTCCCCCAGGATGGAGGAGGGAGGCAGGAGATGGTCAGAGAAACGTGAGGACGGAAGAGGAGGCCGGAGAGACGCCAGGTGTGAGACAGGGCTGGACCCGCTGCCACCGCCTCTGAAGACGGGAGAAGGGGCCACGGCCGGCGGCTGCCAGACACTGGAACAGCCAAGACGACAGCCAGCGAGGCAGCAAGGACCCGGTCCTGCAACCGCAAGGAACGTGAGGACGCGAGGAAGCGTACTGGCCCCGGGATGCCCAGGAAGGACCGTGGCCCCGGTGGGTCTCATGAGACGCGTGCTGGGCTGCCGCCCCGCCGAACCTCCAGCTAATACATTCGTGTCCTCTTCAGCCATTGGGTCTGGGACAGTCTGTGGCGGCGGCAACGGGACTGACACAGACGTCCTTCGCACGCTGCTACGGAGGGTGTGAACGCACACGGGCACTTCGGAGGGCAGACCTAGCAGAGCTGAAGACACGCGCTCCCCACACGCCAGGAACCCCCGCTGGGGCCTGTGGACCCCGGCACAGGCACACGGGACGCGGACCAAGACGGCCACCACACCGCTGTGACAAGGAGAGACGGAGAGAGCCCAGGTGTCCCCTGCGAGGGGAAGGAAGGTGGACGCACGGGCACAAGGACGTCCTATAAATAAGGCGGGAATGCGCACAGGAGCTGCACTGTTGACCCGGATAATTTCATTAAATCATGTTAGAAGAACGAAGTTTCAAAAAGATACATATCTGGGATTAGTATACAAAAAGCTGTCATCCCTTAGAAATACACACTAAGGTGTTTATAGGTGAAACGGCATTTGCTTTAAAATATTCCAGAAAAAAAAAAAAACAACTGCGGGGGGCTGGTGCGAAGGCCGTGAGCTCTCTCACGGGATTGTTCTGTGGGTTACAGATCGGACTCCTGTTCTCCTCCTTTCCCTTCTCACTGTGCACCTGACCGGTCAAAACTAAGACCCTGCAGGGGAGGGAGGGCGAGGTGAAAGGATGTTGGCAGACGGCCGAGCTGCCTTCCTGAAGTGGGCTCTGCAAAAAGAAACTGTCAAAGCCGGGAGACGGCTGCAGGTAGGAGTCCGTTTCGCGACCTGTCCTCTACCGTGTAGGTTTGAAACTTCCCACAATAAAAAACTAAAAATAAACCACTCTGCCCAGTTATCATCCTACTTATACACAATGTTTGCACACACTATGTAACACAAGCACACAGCACACACGGGAAGGGCACACGGCACCTCCAGGAGCTCCGGAAGTCGACAACAGCCACATGAACAAAGCAGCCACCGTGGCGCCGGCGCAGCCCAGGCTGGGGTCCGGTCCCTGCCACTCACCAGCCATGTGACCCCAGGCGGGCTGTGCTGCTCCCAAGCAAGCTTCAAAAGCACCCGCCTCCCCGAGCATTAGATTCACTCCCGCGTGTGAAACTCCTGGCACGTCTCCTAGCTCGCAGCAGACCTCGATAAAAGGTCCTGTAACGATGGTGCTGGTCCGTCCTGCCGGCGCGTTTCTGTCATCTGAGCAGCCCAGATGATGCAGGCAGGTGCCACACGCTCAGAGGGGAGAAAGGCCGCGTCCGTCACCCTGGGGCGAGCCTGGAGCGTGGGGCGGGGCGGCAGACTGCGGCCAGCAAGGCCTGGACACAGGTACAGAAGAGGTGGGAAGGGCAGGAGGCTGCACGGAGTCTGAGTTTGCAGATTTCTCCTAGTTCCAGTATCTCACGAGGCTCATTTTCCACAAAATAGGTTATGAGGGATCTGAATCCAAGACCCATCACAGGCTTCCAGATTCAGTGATTTCCCAGAAAACATGCGACAGGGTGGGTTCGTGCATATTTTGGGGGCAGCTGTGTCCATGGATTATACCAGATCCCCAGGGGGATCAGGTTACCCAAACAGCTTCCCCTACAAAGAAAGCCCAGGGGCCCCTTTGCTTTGAAACCACCTGTGGGCACAGCTATGACTCAGGAGAGGGTTTTTATTCCTTGTGAGACTGGCTCCTCCCGATGCAAGGAAGGATCGAAGCAAGGCCACCTGGTTACGTGAGAAACAGGACCTGCAACCAGAGGACCAGGGCTGAACCCCACCCCCGTCACAAGATCACTAGGAGAGGACGATGACATCACCTGCTCTGCCGACCCCACAGCACTTGTCAGGAGCATCACGTGAGACCCACGGAGCTGTGCAGCTCTGAGTGGCCACTGCTGCTGAGAAGGGGATCTCAGCGGTGGGAAGCACCACCCCCCGTCACTGGCACCTTACCTGACGAGGTGGGGCTTGACGAACGCTTGCTCTGGCTGCTCTTGGCTCTCCACCTGCAGGGCGTCCTCCAGCAACTGGGCTATGACCTCCCGGGCAGGCCCCTGCTCCTCTGAGCACACAGGGGTTTTCATTTCTTGAAGCAGGATCAGGTACTTGCTTTCTATCTGGCACAGCTTGGCTTCCAGGCTAGAATACTGCAGAGACCGTGGCAGTTACCTCCCTCCAGACAGAGACCCAGGAGAAGCAACCCTTGGGTACCTCAAATAATCAACAAACGACAAGCCCAAAACTGACGGGAAGTGAGCGGGAGACAAACTGTACCAACGACAAGAGACTAATTTGTGCCACAGGCCCCCTGCTGTGGTGACGTGGCCTGCCACGGCCCTCTTCCTTACGTGGTCTGGCACAGAAGGGGCGAGAACAAACGCATCGCCCCTGTGCAGGGTTAGAGCGCGCGGCAGACGCCAGCCCACATGCCAGTCGCTGAGGTCAAGCTCGGTGCCACTTAGCCCAAGGGCCACGAGCAGCCACCCACGCTAACCAATCCTTCCTTAGGACGCTGGGACCCTGGACTAGCTCCCACCTGCCACCTCCTCAGACAAACCAAATCCACCTGGAAAACATTAGGAGTAGGTCTGGGAAGATGCTTTGAGGTTTGTTCAAAAAAGTATGTAAGGCACACAACAGCTGTTGACAAGTGTCATTTGATTACAACTGAAATGTGTGTGGTCCCCACACACTTCAAAAATCCCTTTTCAGCCATGATCGTATCTGACTTTCACACCAGTCCTAGTGGGTTTACAGAGGAGGCATTAACCTCACCATCCCCATTTCACAGATATGAAACTCAACAGCATGAATAAAAATCCAAATAACCTTAATTTAGGGGAACCTGTAATTGTACTTAGTTTGTTTTCTGAAAACTCCTTTAGAAATGCTTCTGCACAAACGAAACCACACCTCAGGGCCTCGCTCTCTGCCTTCACCAGAGACAAAATGAAACCCAGTGCACAGCTCCAAGTACTGTGCACATGTTGACACACTTTGGTGTCAGTAACCACGTCTCTCCCAGCATGGGGGGTGGACCGGTTTTTAAAGCGTGTTACTTTGAAATGGTTTCCTGACCTCACCTCCCACCGGATGACGGGACACATCCCTCCTGACTCACCTTTGCCATCAGATCCCTCTCCCTCCTTTCTGCATTTCTCCGTAGAGCTGAGAGTTCCAAAATCTCCTTATTTAGAAACTTGTTTTGGGTTTTGTACGCCTGTAGATTATCCTGTTGGGAAAAGAAAATCCATCAACTCAACTGGTTGAACACTGACTAATTATCCTACGTAACTGGCATCTTGCTGCCTTACCAATCAAACAGCCCTGCTAAGTTAGAGCAAATTCTAAGGAACAGGAGTTGTAACTTTCTGATTAATCTTTGCGGCCACCCGTGGCAGTAGAAGTCAGGAGGACACGATTGCTGGAATGAAGGAGATAGAGAAGGTATGTATTTAACGGTGGTGATTTTTCTCAGCTGATGACAGGAGAAATAAATAGTGCTTATTTCCTAAATCCACACAAATATTTTATCCATCCACAACTCATTGAGGTGGCACAAAAAAGGCAATGCCTTACGTTCTTTTTTTCTTTTTGTTTTAGAGATAAGGTCTCACTCTGTTGTCTGGGCTAGAGTGCAGTGGTGCGATCATAGCTCACTGCAGCCTTGAATTCCTGGGCTCAAGCGATCCTCCTGCCTACAGCCTCCCGAGTTGTTGGGACTACAGGCCCTCGCCACCGCACCTGGTTAATTTTTTTTTTTTTTTGTAGAAACGGGGTCTCACTATGTTGCTCAGGCTGGTCTCAAACTTGTGGGCTCAATCTGTCTTTCCGCCTCGGCCTCCCAAAGTGCTGGGATCACAGGCACGAGCCACCATGCCTGGTACTTTTTTTTTAAAGCAGAGAAACGGAATATATTTTCTGTAAGTTCTCAGTCATACTTATCCAGTTTATGTAAAAAAGGCTACATACACATACAAAAGCCCTTAACTAACGATCTCACTTAATAAAAAACACCTACAACCTACAACGTAGAAGGCACTTAAGAGAATACACTCCTTTCTTATGTCGAAAAATGTCAAACTTAGGAAAAGGTTGAAATGTACAATGAACACAATACGTTACAGCCTTCCCTTGAATTTGCCAATTAGCTGTTGCCATGTGCTCCGTGTCTTTAAGAGAACATAAGCCAGGGACAGGTTTCGCCAAGTCCAGCCTCGAGTGCGGGTCTGGCTGAGGCAGACCGCCCACGTTCGCGTCAGCGACAGGAGCCAAGAGCAACAAAACACAGACGAGAAAGGGGGTTCATGCAAAACGCTAGGAAAACAAAGCTTGGGAAACTTCTTCAGACCATCCTCACAGCAGATACCGTCAAGCAGCACAACAGAAAGAAACGCACACACGGTGAATGACCACACGGAGGACGCACGGTTCTGAAATCACTCACGGGAGCAACACGGACAGCGCCCGGGCTGTGACGGCCGAGCGGAACAGCCCCACAGCCCAACTGCTTCAACACGGAAAGGAAAAGGAAAAGTGCTGGAAGAAAACACGGAAGAAATGCAGCACTTAAATCACGAGGGTGGTGAAATCCTAGCACCAATATTCACTTATGAATTGTATTTATATATACAAATACAGGCCAGGTACAGTGGCTCACACCTGTAATCCCAAACTTTGGGAGGCTGAGGTGGGAGGACTGCTTGAGCCCAAGAGTTCAGAGTAGTCTGGAGAACATACCGAGACCCCGTCTCTACAAAACATTTAAAAATTATCTGGGTGCAGTGGCGCATGCCTGTAATCCCAGCACTTCGGGAGGCTGAGGCAGGAGGATCACTGGAGCCCAAGAGTTTGAGGCCACAGTGAGCTAGAATCAGGCCACTGCATTCCAGCCTGGACAACACAGCGAGACCCCATCTCAATCAAACAGTCGATCAATAAATATTTTCAACTAGACATTTTAAATTTTGGTCAAAAGAAGGAATCAGTATTTCTTCTTCAACCACGCCCTGTCAGGAGCTGAAGGGCTATGAGAAAACCCACTTCCGTCAAGGCGCTCCCCCCATCTCTCTCTCTCTCAAACCTTTTCAGTTCTTCTAGTGCCACCGCAGGGGAGACCCGCACGGGGTGACTGTCTTCTGCATCACAGAGGGGACCCCTGGCCCGACAGTAACAGGGCAGCGTCACAAAGCATGAAGTCACGGGCCCAGGCGGGACGCACCTGTCCCACCTGGGATCCCCCTAACCACCACGTTGTCTCCTCACCAGCTGTCGCCACTTAACCTCACTGCTGTGAGATTTTGGAGCCACAGGCTTTTAAAACTGTTGAGAAATGCCAGAGGAAAAAAATCTCACGACTGATTCAAAACCGCTCCACCCATTCATTATGCAGCCAAAAGAAAAGGGAGGGAAAGTCCAGTTCTGATCAACTCTGCTGGCTGTCCCCAAGAGGCGGTGACAGGGCCATGCGGGGCCACGGTGCTCCCTCCACGGAGCCCGGCTCGGCTCCACAACCTGGACACCCGGCGCTCTCGGGCTGCTCTCCACAGCTACAGAAACAGACGCTCCCATGACACATGTTTCGGCCGACACCGAGCGAGTCGTCCCAAAAAGTGTGCTAGGAATGGGACGTACACTCAGGGCCAGGTATACCCAAGGTTGTGTGCATTAACAAAAAAAGGACTTCCGCTGGCAACACTAACCAAGACCTCTTACGAATTAATGCAACACAAAGGCTTTCATGGTGGAGGTTAGTATAAAGTAACGAGACTGCGGGTTTTGTTGTTTTGATTTTTCTCATGAATAAACCCTCTGGCCTCACATATCCCGTGGGTGCTGTCAACGGGAAGGGGCCGCCGTGGGAGACCACCCACGTACACACTCCAACAACGCTGCCATCATTCCGGTGATTCACTTCCGTCCTGGAAGCACACTCGAGGGCCCTAGTTGGCGTGTGGCAGCTGCTGCCAGGCATGGTGTTAACACTCAGTGACAACCTCCATGGCAGCAGGCCTTTCCCATTCAAGGATGAACATCATCTGGGGGGCAGACACCCTGGGAGCTAAATTACTTGTAAGAGGAGGGTTGCCAGGTGAGGAACACTCTGGGGCCAGGTGGGACCAGCTGCTACAGACCTGTTTAGGGTTTGCTGGCATCAGATGGGCTAGACCCCCTGCCCCATCTCCGAGGGGCCCCTCTCCAACAGTCTTAAGAACTGGTGGCAGCAAGGATTTTATGACCTTCTCTATGGCCTTACTGATACTGGCAGGTAGCTCTCCCCTCTGGCTTCTAGCAGCAGGAAGAGTCAGGCTGCCCTGCTTGCCACAAACACTGTGCGTTTCTTCAACCTCATGAGCTGGTCACCACCTCAGGTAGGACTGGGAGAGTCACTTCTGTTCAGGAACCAGCCTCCTACCCTCAGGGCTGGCCCAGGGAGGGACACTTCTACTTTCCAGGCATCAGGACCCTCTCCCAGGCCTGCGTGGAAGCTGGGTCCAGTCCCCCGGCTGACCCTACACTAGCTGCTGGGAACAACGCTCCCATCCCGGCCCCCGCCGGCCCTGCAGCAGGCTGAGCATGCCAAGTCTGTGTGTGCATCATTCGTGCGCAAACACGTGTGAAACGCTCGCGTACACAGAGGGTAAGAAACGGCCTCTGCTCATTACGCTGGGCAGTGAGGTCATCTGGGTGGTATAAACAGAAAGCAAGGGAAGGGGAAAGATTCGGAAGTGTCCTTAGCAACGGCAACATCATTGGACTGAGAGCTTCGTTTCCAAGGAGGCTCCTTTGAAGACAGACAACTGTCTGACCGTGAGTGGCCGACACGGCCATCAGCTCAGGGGGGCCAGAGCCTCTCGCGACAGCGACGGGGCTAGTGGTGTGGGGCCCAGACCGCGCTTACTTTCAGCCTGTCCAGCTCCAGCTGGTCCCTGCCGGCGGGGGCGGCCGTGGGGGAGCCGGGCACTGCGGCGGTAGGCGACAGGCTGCCCTCGCCCTCGCTGAGCTTGATGATGACCTCGTCCTTGGCCTGGATGGTCTCCATCAGCATGCCCAGCTGCTCGTTGAGCTCGCCCACGCTGCGCTTCAGCGCCCGCACCTCCTGCTGCAGGCTCTCCTTCTCCAGGCCGAGCCGCTCCAGCTGGCCGGTGAGCCCCAGGATCTGCCCGTCCTTCTGGTGCAGCAGCTCCAGCGTGTCCCCGGGGAGCCCCTCGCAGAGCCGGCTGCTTGCGAAGTACTTGTCGTACTGGGACGACCGGACCGTCTGCTGCAGCAGCCGCACCAGCTCCTGGAGCCGAGGGAGGGCAGGGGGAGGGTGAGGAGAGCGAGGAAGAGGAGAGGCAGAGATCACCACGACACTGCGTGGGGCAGTCACCGGAAGTTGAGGAAATGCAGAAACTTCACTGGAAACACTTTAATACTGAACTTCCTCTTGAGGAATCTCAAAAATAGAGAGGAAAAAATACTTACTCCATAAAGACTGTCTGCAGAGAACAATAATGGGAAACAGGAAATGATGGACACGCATGCTATAACTAGCAGCGGTTACGAGTGACCGTCCATCAGCATTAAAGGACCTGTGCTGTAAGATTCCCTGAACTTCTCAGCAATTAAGTGTAATCAGGTCTCATTAGCTCAGAAGGAAACTGTTAACAGGACGTAGGAGCTCGTAACACTGGGAAGAGCTCTGGGCTGAAGCTGTGTTTACAGAGATCCAATCTTAGGGGCAGGACCGGGCGTGGGTGCAGACAGCGCCTGCTCTGACCCCCCCGAAGGGACCTTCACTCTCCCTGCAAATCCACACACCTGAACAAACGATCAAGCACAGCAGCAGGGCCCAGGGCGGGGCCACGGCAACACGCAACTCTAAGGGGAAAAGCACGTTCTGGGAAACAAAACCGCCCCCCAGAAGATGCAGGCAAACACACACACCCAGGCTTTACTCCTCCGTCCCGGGCCTGCTGACGTGGGATGAGACGGAAGTCGGAAGGAAAGGTACCTTCTGGCTGGACAGGTCTTTCTTCAGCCGCTGCAGCTCTTCTTGCTGGCTCTGCACCTGCAGCTGCATCTCGGAGGCCAGCTTGCCGCCGCCGCCGCCCGCCGTCCCCTCGCCTGAAGGGTCGCCACTGCTGTGACGATTTTTGTACGACCCAATGATGTCTTTCAAAGGGCGTTTCCCTTTGTAGGGGTTGCGTCCGAAATCAAAGGGGAATCCTGAGCCCGTCACTCCTACATAAAAACAAACTTGTTTTAAGTGCAGGCCAAACCTTCCTCTTGGAAACTACAATAAAATAAAGCACTCGCACAGGCCACCCGCCGAGGAGCTTGGCACTCACAGGGAATCCAGGGCACAGAGATGACTCTGCCCCACCACGTTCCACATAGTGACCAACACGCTCAGAACCAAGCACGATTCCCCCGCTGGATCCTTCCTTGGAAGCTTCTGTCTCGTAATCACTTTAAAGGAAAACTCAGACATGCCAGGGATCCTTGGCTTCCTATTGCTGCTAATTTGTCCTTGGTGAAAAAAAAACCCAAATACTCAAATGTATGTTTTTTTTGTTTGTTTTGTTTCTTAACGTAAATGTGCTGCTGTGGTCTGAACGTGTCTGTGAAGCTCACGTGTGGGAAACTCAGTCCCCACCGTACCGGTGCAGGGAGGGGCCTGGCAGGAGGTGACGAGGTCAGGAGGGCTCCGCCCCCTAAGCGGATTCGCGTCACCACCAGCACAGTGGGGCAGTTACAGCAGCAAGCTCAGCCCTCTCTCTCGCTCTTGGCTTCTGCCACGGCATGACACGGGCGAGGCCCTCCCCAGACGCCGCGCCACGCTCTGGGACTTCCGGCCTCCAGACTGTGGGCCAAGCACACGTCTGTTCATTGAGAATTGCCCAGTCTGTGGTGTTCTGTTCTAACAGAACTGAAATACACACGTGTTAAGCACCACTGTATTCTCTTAAAAATGGGCATTTAAATACTGTGGGATCCAAATAAACCTTAGTGTGGATAAATTCAGATATTAACATATACTCAAAAGACAAAGAGGAGACACAAAGGAGCATATGCCACGCAGGTCTGATTTACAGAAAGTTAGAAACGGGCAGAACTGACTCACACTGCTGGGAGTCAGCACAGCGGCCCCCTGGGGAGGGGACACGGACTGCAGGGCCACGGGGACAGGGAGCTGGCATCGTCCTCCTTGAGGGAGTGCTGGTCACATCGGTCGTTCACTTTGTGACAGTTCATTGAGCTATACGTTCCTCATCTGGGGACTTTTCTGTATGTTATACTTCAATAAAAAGTTCACTTAAAAACGGGGAAAACGCCAGGAAGGGAAGTCTACTCCCTACGAGTAACATGGAAACGAGCGGTGGGCTGAGTCTGGGCGCCGGTCCAGGAAACACCCGCGAATCCGGCAACGTCAGGGTTCAGGGCCTTCGTCTCTCCACATCCTTCACAGACACCCTCGGAGCAGGGACGAGGGCTGGGCGGAGGCTGGGAAGGCCGTTACCAGCCAAGAAAGTATTCGCCGGGGGTGCTGGGGGTTTCTCATCCCCTCCCGACCTTCTGAACCCTGCTGACCCTTCCTGCCCAGCGCTGCCCACATCCTCCCCCTCCATCCCCCGTGTCTGCTGCAAGTCAGAGCAGTAGTGCTCATCTTCCGCACTCCAAGTCCTCTGCTTCCAGAGAGCATTCCCAGTGCACATGGAGCCCATCCTGAGCTCCCCCGGCCACGTCAGCCGCTGGCGGTCAGCACAGTCAGCCTGGCCGTGTTTCACACCACATCACACCGGCCCAGAGGGTTCCATACCATGACCCCATGGAACACAGGTTAGCTCCCTCTCAAAGCGAATCACGCCAGTCCTTTTCCAGGGGACAGAAAAAACATTTCCTGTACTAAGTACTTGCTCTCCCAATAACGACTTCCCCAAATCTTGCCTCCCACTCCTGCAGGTCCATGCTAGCGTCAGCTATGAGGTGGAATTTTGAAATTACTTGTTGTTTTATGTTTAAAACATCAATATTCCCTAAATGAATTAATCAATCTAGGATCGTCAGTGGCTGTTAAAAGCATTACGCAAAAGGCCGATGGAGAATTTTATGGCGGGATCGGCCGACAGCCCCTAAACCCTATCAAGCTTAAAGTCCTGAGAGAAAACCTGGCGTGACCAGGTTGTGACCAGGTGTGCACAGCACCTCTGCCCCTGAAAAGCTCTTCTCGCCAAAACTGAAAGCTGACCCTGAGTCTGGGCGGGCCCTGGATGTAACCACCAGTACACAGGGGGAGCAGGGAACGGAGGGGCACCCTAAGTCACCTACAGAAACGCAGCCAGCAAGTCCAGACCTGGGGAATCCCCAGCAGGAAGCGCTGGTTTCTTCACAAACGTGGGAGAAGGAAGGAAGGAGACGGGGCAGTTTGGACTGCAGACCTAAGGCGACAGAGTGACTAAATACGACGTGTGAGCTTGTCTGGGTCCTCTTTGAACAAACTGACTATAAACAGACGTCTGTGAAACAATCAAGGTATTAAATAATTCTAAGCACTTACCGTGACCGTTTTTAGATGTAATAATGAAGTTATAGTTTTTTAAAAAGTCAGTAACTCTTAGAAATCCGTACTAAAGCATTTACAGATACAAGGGACTAATGTCTGGAATTTACTTTAAAACAGTCCGGCTGACGGCAGGTGTGGGAGGGCAGGAGATTAGAGGGAAAACAGAGGCTGTAAGTTCACGCTTGTGGAAGCAGATGACAGGGACACCAGAATTTATGATCCTCATATTCTCTTCTTTTGTACATTTCAAATATCCATAAATAAAAAGTTTTCTTAAACCAGTAGTTCCACAAAGAACACTATGACTTCTAGGTATTCTGTCTTCAAAGAAGTTTAAGAGCCCTTGAACCGGACAGTCATTTATTTCTTGTAACATTTACTTTTTCAAGCCTTTATGTTTCACGTCCCATAAAGAGAATGCAAGCCCCCACTGGACCTTGTGCTTCTAGAAATACCCAATAAAGTGTCTCTCACTTCACTGGTGGTGAACATACAGCAGCAAAGAGAACGCCTGAGAAAAGGAGCCACGTTGGTACCTTTGCTCACTTCAGGGGCCGGTTTCTTCTTCTCTTCCTGCACCAGGGACTCCTCCAGGTCCTTGGGGGTTGGATCCAAAAGCTCCCACTCCTCGCTCGTGTAAAACACAGTCCTCCGACTATCACTGTGCCCTCTCCCAGGACGGAAAGAAGACATTGAATTCCTATGGGGGAAGAAAACATACGTGTTATTCAAAAATGAAAGTAAAAATGTGAACTAAAAATTAGCGAACTTGATGATACTGCAACAGAAACTATCTAACACGAAACAGAAAAAGACAAAAGAAAGAAAGGAAGGAAGGAAGAGGGACCAGGGAGCCACGAGATGACAGCAAGTGGCCTGACACACACGTGGCCGGAGCCCTCGAAGGGGGGAGAGGGAGTAAAAGCGCGTGAAGAAATAATGACCCAAAACTTCCAAATCTGGTGAAAACTGTAAACCCACACAGGTCAGAGAAGCTTGACAGACTTCAGCACGAGAATCATGAAGAAAACTGCATCAAGGCACACCATAATCAAATTGCTAAAGAGAAATAATTTCTAAAAGTTTTAAGTATAAACCTAACTTGCAAAAGAAAGAAAGGTATCGTCAACTTTTTATCGCTAAACTGTCAAAAGGTAACACGTATGTGTTCATTATGAAGAGACATCTCAAATTATTCAACTTTTTCTTTCTTTTTTTAGAATGTCACAATATTAGGGGGCACAAACATTTTGGTTACACATATTGCCTTTGCGTCACGCAAAGAGCCACAGGAAACTAAAAGTCACGTGAGCAGCGGGTGAACGAAGCACCGACGAGGACATGCGTGCAGAATCACCCCACTCACAGACGCACATACATGCGTGTGTCACTGGCTTACTGGGCCCACACTGACTGAATACCACCTCAGCAACAAAAGGAACGAACGTGAGAACTCTCGACAACACAGGCACGTCTCCAAAAGATGACGTCCGTTAAAGACAACACAGAAGACTACACACAGTGTGGTTCCATTTATATGAAAGGCCTTTTTTTTTTTGAGACGGGGTCTCGCTGTGTTGCCCACACTGGTCTCAAACTGCTCCGGGTCTTTAAGCGATCCTTCCCTCGCAGCCTCCCACGTAGCTGGGGCGACCGTGCCTGGTTTACGCGATGAAATTCTCAAAAAGGCAAAGCTACAGCGACAGAGGCAGATCGGAGGTTGCCCACGAGGCTCGGGGGATCCGCTGTAAAGGGCCGCGAGGGAATTTTCAGGGCAGTGAGAATGCTCCGTGTTTTGGTGACGGAGTCGCCACATCACGGTGTGCAACTTCTGAGATGCATCAGCCCGTTCACCTAAAACACGTGAACTTACTCTAGGTAAACTACACCTCAGTAAGGTCATTAAAATAAACAGACAAACACACGGCAGAGGGAGAAATGTGTGTCACTCGGTGTCTCCGAAGTGGATTAACAGTGAGGGCGAAAGGCGGTTTCCTCTCTAGTCTGAATCAGACAGGTGACATTCTCCTATAAAAGAGTCATTTCTTAATGATTAAAAATGCATGATCTTTTTGCCTTTTTATTTGAATTTCTTCAGTACTTAAAAACTTCAGAAGCATGCGAGAGACTACTCAACACGCTCCGTTCCCATGGCAGCATGGCGGAATGTGAGCGCGTGGCCTTCTGCTGACCGCTTTAGCAAGGAGTCGCCAGGAACGCGGCGTCACCCCTGTTGGGGCCTGACGTGAGTTTTCTCGCAGTTTACCCACTTAGGACCCAGAGGGCTGGTCAGCAGGCGACGCAGAGCAGGCGGCGTGTGCCACTAGTTCCTGAGTCTCCTCTGGTGCCTGGCGCGCTGGACACGTCGTCACGGACAACCGCACGGAGGGGTTCTCGTCAATTCCCCACGGTAACCCGGTCAGCAAGACGCTGCGTAAAGCCTGATCTTACAGAAGTTATGAAATTTCAAAACAGTTGCTCAGGACGAAAAAGGAAACTCTTGCAGAGGCTGGACACACTTTTGCTCATGAGCTGACACAGCTGGCTCGTCCCTGGAGCACGGGCTCCACTGCACTGTGGCGTGGCAGTGGCCCTGCCCAGCCTCCTCGCGGTGGCACGTCACGACCGCCACCACCAATTTTAGGAGCAAACTCCCAGCCATCTGCCCCCGGCCTCCAGCCTGTGCTCCTTGGCTCTGGGCCGCAGAGCTGACACAGGGAAGAGGAGTTCGGGCAGGAGACCCAGCCGGCCTGGGGGAAGGAGAGAGACGTCCGTGGTCTCCACACGCCCGCTTCCCCTGCGTGGGCTTGCGGTCCCAGCCCGCAGCAAGGCCCCTGGGACAAAGCCGCGCTCTCACCTGCAGCTGACCGACAGCCTCGCTGCGGCGCAGGGCCGCCTGCCACGCCGCGGGTAACGGAGAAACGGAATCACAGAGGCCGTAGCAGCAGCCACGCACCTGCCCGTGCACGCCGCTGCAGGGCCACGGCTGGGGAAACCGGGTCTCGGCCGCCGTGAGGAGCTGTTCTCCGACACGCCTGCTGCATGAAGACCCCACTCCTGTCCGACAAGGCTCTGAGCAGCCCCGGGTTCTCTGGACACGGCACTAGGTGTCTGCCGTACGAGCCAACGACCACCGCTGCTCTGGCCCAGCAAGGAGAGTCGGGAACTGCCACGCAGCGAGACGGCACCGTGACAGCCGCAGCCTTCGGCCCGAGCTCTTTTTAGACAAACGCCGGTGATCTGTGCCATCATTAAGAAAACCTCTCTTTCCAAGTCTACATGCTCCAGATGGAATCCTACACAGTTTAAAGTATCTAACTAAAACAGGAATAAGTTATTCAACATCCATTTGAATCCGATGAGCAGCTAGAATTTGCGAGTTGAGAGAACTGTTGGGAAATGTTCCGTCAAATCTCTCCAGGACTGACAGCCCCAGAGACTCCCCGCACCGTCAGGTTTTAGGCAGCACCACAAGCTTTTCAGTGGCAGGACGACACCCCTGAGGCAGGCTTCGGACGTGCTGGGGCCTCGCGGGCAAGAGGGAAGCAGGCTCCTCCGGGGGCTGCCGTCAGGATACACACATTAGTAACTTCAGTTCTTCCAGTTACTTCTGGAAACCGGACTTGGAAGAACTTTCACTTTTAGCCGTGTGCCCCCCAGCGCTGGCTTCCTTCTTACAAGCACGCACACCTTTGACGATTACGTCATGTGCTGCAAACACACAGCCAGGAGGGCCGGCCAAACAGGGAAGCTGTTACTATTTTAAGGTTATTAAAGTCTGTCTGTGCACCTAAAGCATTTTATTGAAACCTTCACAAAGCATGGCAGAAGTAAAAATACAAACAGAAGAAAACAAAAAGCCATAAGCACCTACGTCCACATGCCCAGCAGTGAGCACTGGGCTTCCACAGAGCCCCCACCGATCTGAGGAACGGCCTGGTCATGCGCTGGGCCTCTCCCAACCACGGCAGCAGCTGACCCTTCCCCAGCACCTACTAAGTGCCAGGCACTGTGCTGAGCATCTCACACGCATTAACTCATCATCGCCACCAGCCTCAGAAGTGTGTGTGGTGCTTCTGTCCCCGTTTTGCAAATCAGAACAGAGGCCCAGAGTGCTCTGTGACCGGCACAAGTCACCCAGCTGCCTAGCGGCACAGCTGGGAGCCGAACTCAGCTGGCTCTTAATCCCCATCAAAGGCACAGCTGGCAGAAGGTAGCTCCTAGTGATGTTTAACACATGAACTGCCGTGCGAGTTGTATTTAACTCACACTAGCTTTGAGCCCGGGGCCTCGTGAAGCAGAACCTGGGCATAACCCTGTAGTTGGCCCAGAAAAATCTTACTTATTATGTTCTTATCGTTACAATTAAATTGACAAATTAATTCTAGAAATGTGGATTAAAGGAACAGATGTCAATAAACTTCATCTTTCATTAAATTAGAAAGGACCGTTTTGTTTTCAAAGCTTTTATTCTATGTTCCTAACAAAACACTGTGGCCCCAAGGAAACATTTTTTTCCCTTGTGTGGCAGCCCACGTGTTAACGCTGAACGTGGCCCAGCAGCTGTTACACACAAGTGACACGCTCAGCTCACCTGCCCGGGCAGGAGACACTCAGCGCTCACCCCAAGCTCTCGGGCTGGGACGCACCCTGCTCACAGGTCCGTCTCCCTCGTTCTACCATCTCGCTCTGAGGGCAGACGAGGCTCCTGAGGGACAAAAATCTGGCAAATTCACAGTTCCCCAAATGCATCCTTACGATGAAAGGGGGAGGAGCACTGGGCCCCCCCAAGGGGCCTGGGCACGCGTTTTGGCTCTGCCGCACACTCGCCACGCAACCTTGAGCGAGGCACCCCACTCTAAGCTTCAACCTCTTACCCCTAAGGTGAGGTTTCTGACACTAGCAGGAGGCAGAATCTGCCCCTACTGGGAAGCCTGACACGTTGGAACAGAGGAAAGCAGGGGTGCTCCGGCCACAGGTACCTGCGGGAGCTGCCCCCACCTGCCTCCTCCCTCCCTGGGTGCTGGGGAGTTGTGGGACTCGGTCGGATGACACAGGGCACGTCATGCAGACAGGAACATCGTGAGCAGAGGTGCGGGAGTGAAGAGGATGGGACAGAATGGTCGGAGGCTCACAGAGTGAGAACACAGGGAGCAGCAGACCAGAGTCAGACCAAGGAGCCTGGAGCTGGCCCTGCGGGCTGAGGGCTACCGGTGGTGCTCGGACGTGGGGGGAAGACGTGATCAGAGCTGTCTGAAGAGGAGAGAACAGCGGACTGTCACGGACAGGAGCAGAGCTGGACCAGAAGGGCGGGAATGCGGCCACAGCCAGGAGGGACCGCGGGGGCCCGTCACAGTGATCGCCCCACATGGCTGGTCTTCTGAAATCGGGGTACCTCCACCACATCCCACTCAGTTCCAGTACAAAGCTATGTCTTAAGAACGAGAAACACACAGAAAGAGAATTTCTCTGTCATACTGAATTCAGCCACAAAGATACAAAAGAGAGAGCAGTTAAAGAAAAGAGTCCACTCTCTGAAAGTGTGTCCTTGGATGGCCGCTTCTAAGACCACCCATCCCTACCCCAAAAACCCAGTGGACGCTCTCCGGAGCTCAGCCGGCCAACTGCACACTGCCTGCCAAGTCTCCCACCAGGCATCGCCACTACAACCTTCTAGTAACCCGCATTTCTAATCTAAGCCGAGGTTCAGGTCAGCCGAGGCTCTGCGGCTACCACGTGGACTGCTTCAGAGAGCAGTAAAAACACCTCCACTGAAAGAACTTCCACAACTCAATAATAAAGCAACAATGCAACCAAAAATGGGCAAAGGATCTGACCAGATGTCACTCCAAAGAAGATATTCAAATGGCAGATAAGCACATGACCAGACGCTTGACATCATTAGTCATTAGGGAAATGCAAATCAAAACCATCATGGGATACCCTCTCACTGGTGGCTAGGATCAAAAAGACAGATCATAACAAGTGCTGGAGAGGATGAAATTTGGACCTTTATACACTGTTGGTAGGAATGTCACAGGGTGCAGCTAGAAAGCAATCTGGCAGCTCCTCAAAAGGTCATGCATAGTTACAAAGAGTTACCGTACGACAGGAGAAATCAAAACACGCGCCCAGGCAAAAACTCATACACCAGTGTTCATAGCAGCATTATTCATGAATTGCCAAAAAGCGGAAACAACCCAAATGCCCATCAGCTGATGCATGGATACACAAAATACTCTACATTCATACAAGGGAATCTGTATTTGGCCATAAAAGGAAATGGAGCACTGATAACACACTACAGCACGGATGGAACTTGAAAGCATCATGCCACTGAGAGAAGCCGGACACGAAAGGTCTCACACTGTTCGATGCCATTTACATGACCTGTCCAGGATGAACAAGTTCACAGACACAGAACGTAGATCAGTGGCTGCCTGAGGGTGGGGGTCGGGGAGGAAGGGAGCTGGGGGGACATGGGAAGGGACTGCTGATGGATCCAGAGTCTCTCTTTGGAGGTGAAAACATTCAAAAATTGGTTGTGGTGATGGTTGCAAAGCTTGGATATATTAAAAACCACTGAATTGTACATTTTAAATGAATGAATTGTATGGTACATGAATTACATCTCAATAAAGCTTTCCTTTAAAACAACAAAAACAGGCTGGGCAACATTGCTCATGCCTGTAATCCCAGCACTCTGGGAGGCCGAGGCAGGAGGATCGCTTGAGGCCAGGAGTTTGAGACCAGCCTGAGCAAAAGCAAGACCTTGTCTCTACAAAACACAGAAAAATTAGCCGGGCATGGTGGCCCACATCTGTAGTCCCAGCTACTCAGGAGGCTGAGGCAGAAGAATCACTTGAGCCCAGGGGTTTGAGGTTGCTGTGAGCTAGGCTGACGCCACAGCACTCTAGCTGGGGTGACAGAGACCCTGCCTCCAAAAATAAAAATAAAAATTTAAAAAAAAAGCCAAAAAAAAAAAATCAAACTAACAAAAAACCCACCTCTACTCTCACTAGCCCAGCATGGAAATCTAGAGCACAGGCCCCATGTCCTGGACAGAGGGCCAGGCCCCAGGGGGATGCCCCTGCTCTGCAGCCTGGGAGCCTTGTGACCTTAGACACATATGCTCCTGCAGCCAGTTTCAGTCTCTGTGAAATGTCAACCGTGTGACCTACCTAGAGTCAAGCAATTAAACCATCGGTGCGAAAACATTTGGCACGGTGTCAGACCCGGAACAGGCACAGCGCACAAGCTAGTGATCTACGGGAAAGTACACCGCGAACAACAAAGACCTGCACAGGCTTAAGGCGGTTTTATAACTTCATATATAAAATGACAACACACATTATCAGAAACAATCCAATTTCAGTTTCACATGCTGCTTCCCAAAGACTTACTTGAGCTCATTGCCCCACTGTTTCAAAGAGTAAAAATTAATAGAATTTGGATGCCCAGGGGCTGGCTGGTTTGCAGCTTGTTCTCCCACCAGCTCTCCAGGCACGGCCTCCACAGCTAGGACATTTCTGGCTTTTTCTGCAGAAGCATTTGGGTGTGCGTAAATTAAATCTGAAAGAAAGGCAAACAAATGTCAGTTACTCAAAGTTTCCACAGGAACCCTGACAACCTACATAAGACTCCGACTTGATATACTATATAGAAATCTAAACTAGGCCGGGTACAGTGGCTCACACCTGTAATCCTAGCAGTCTGGGAGGCCGAGGTGGGAGGATCACTTGAAGTCAGGAGTTCAAGACCAGCCTGAGCAACATAGCAAGACTCTACAAAAATTAGAAAAATTAGCCAGGCACGGTGGTATACACTTGTAGTCCACTCAGGAGGCTGAGGCAGGTGGATCGCTTGAACATAGGAGTTTGAGGCTGCAGTGAGTTTTGATGAAGCCACTGCACTCTACCCAGGTAACAGAGTGAGACCCTGTCAAGAAAGAGAGAAGGAAGAAAAGACAGAAAAGAAAAGGAAGGAAAGAAAGAAAGAAAAGAAAAAGACAAAAGAAAAGACAAGAAAGGGAAGAAAGGAAGAAAGAAAATAAATCTGAACTATATATATATAGAGAGAGGGGGGTATATTTTAATGTGTACTATGTAAAAATATAATCTGCAGATAGCTTTGATGTTCAGAAACCATTTTTATCTAAAGAGTTCTATGCTTCTCAAAGGAAGGCTGTGATACGCTTTCAACCAGCAAGTATCAATGATGTTGGTCCAGGCAGAGAAAAGGCTAGAATTTTCCTCCTAGATCAATAAACCTTGAAAAACCCGTGATCAAGGTCCGTTCACCTGTATTGATAAGGAACAATTTCCAGGACAAACCGTTAGGGGGAAAAAAAGCAAAATGCAGATCAGATTATCCTATGTTCCCTTTTCTCTAAGAAAGTGGGAGGAATATAAACATATTTGCTAACATTTGCAAACAGCGACACTGAAAAAGTTAAGTTTGCATATCACAGAAGAGTTATTTCAGTAAATCTGCAGGCAAACGCACTGATACTAAAGCACGATCGATCACATTTCAGAATATCTTTAAAATGCGCACTTCTGAAATATTTAAGGTTGAGATGGTACGATGTCCAGAATTTACTTCAAAATGACAATATTTTGTTACTTAACAAAATAAAATAACAGTATTTGCTTCAGATAACATATTATTTGCTTCAAAATAACAAAAGTAAGTGGGTAGGAGTATCCATGAAACAAGAAGGGACATGAAATGATAATTGTTGAGACTGCCTAATAAACAGGGAGGCAATATTATCTTATTCTCTCTCTGCTTAAGTGTAAAATTTCCCATAATAAAAAGTTACTGTTAAAAAAATGTTTTTGACAAAAACATTTCCAACTACAAATACTTTGTATTCTTCCAAATGACACAATCTGAGAAGAGGGCATGCTTGCTTTGATCTACGCCTCTTCTTAATAAAGCGTCCCTGCATCAAGAATATCAACCACTAATCTTTCTGTGAAAGCAAAGTCAGTTCTGAGCTGATCTCAACTGAGCTGATCAGAACTGATGTTCGAGAAAAAGTCTGTTTCTGACCAGATGGGCACACAGTGGGGCCGTCAGGCAGGTTCCTGCAAAGGCCCCAGCCCTGGTGCAGGAGCGGCGCGGGGCGTCCTGGGCTGCGCGGGCCCTGGGGGCGCTGTCTGGGACAGGGACTTGCACTTCGCAGGCAGGTGACTAACGAGACCCGCTGGGTGTGGGAGGGCTGCAGGAACACCCTGCATGTTGGGCGTGAACATCAACAAGCGACCGCTACGGATCCATCAGGGGCATTTGGCTCTGGACACGGGAGTCAATGCAGCCTGCCAAGCAGAGTTCTGATGAAGGAAAGCCAGAGGGTATGTTGGGGACTGAAGAATGATGGGCTTAGTAATGGACTACAAGAGCTTGAGTCAAGAGGCAAGAATTGGGAGGCTGAGGCAGGAGGATGGCTGGAGCCCAGGACTGGGAGGCTGCTCTGGGGTGTGATCCCGCCACTGCATTCTATGCTGGGCAACAAAGCGAAGCCCTGTCTGTCTCAAAAAAAAAGAAAAAGGCAAGAAGTCACAAATTACTACGGATTCCCAGTTCTTGGTTCCAATAACTAACATGTTCTAAGCACAAGGCGCTAGGATTACTCGCACCAGCGAGACAGAGTCCTCCCCTGCAGGGAGACACAGCCAGGAAGGAGACATGAGGTGTCCAGCTCCAGGTCACCCCGGAACACGTGGAGTCCCCGGTGTGCAGACCCTGCTTCTGAGCCCGGGGGTTCCAGGCGACGCCATGGGGACCACCAGAGGGAGAGGAGGAGGGGCCCACCCTCAGCCCCAGCCACAGGGGTTCTTCTCTTCGCTCTTTTATACATCAGGATCCCCTTTAAGATTCCGTTTGGAAAGGGGGTTTCAATAAACAAACAAAGTTCAACCACCACTAATCCAGTCCAGCCTTCCTGCCTACTTCATTGGCCAGGACACTGAAGCCCAGAGCCGGCCAGAGCCCAGCCGCCTGCCCCGCAGGGTGCAAGCATCCCAAGGCCAGGACAAACCACTGGACCTGTCCGGGCAGTGCTGGGGCCATAGCTGTGCCAGGCACGCCCCCTGTGAGTGCGTCCATCTGCGGGCACACAGGTGCAGACGGGGCTCTAATTCCTCTACTTCCTAGAAAGGTGAAGCTGGCACACAGGCTTCCCCAAGGCTGGTCCTTGCAGCCCATCCCAGCAAAGCATCACAACTCCAAGCCAAGCCAGGAAATAAACTCAACAAACTACACATTTCTGTTCAAGCCGAGTCCAACCTCTTCTTCCTGTGTGGGCTGGCAGCCAGGTGACGAACGGCTTCTCTGCGGGTCTGGGCTGTCAAACGCTCTTGTGTGGCAAAGTGCCTATAACCAAGAAAACCCCAGGCCTTGCAGCAGCTCTCAGCCCTCGCTGGAAACTTCCTGAGGAACTCAGAGGCCCTGGGGGTGGGGCGGAGAACAGGGACCGAGACCAGGGCAGAACACGCTGGAGAAACCATTTCTAACTTAACCCGAACAAGAAGCTATTCCCCAGCTGCATTCATGTTTGCTGTGGTTATTTTTGCCTGGTTTTTGGCGTTCAAAAGACTATGTGGGTCTTACTTAGTTAAAAGCAGAGTTGCTGGCTTCCCCTCCACACCTGCCCTGCCATTAGCATGCGCAGAGCTGCCTCGAGAAGGACATTAAAGGAAACACAAAGTAGGACACGGCAACATTTCCTCGAAGACTTTTAAGAGGATGGATTGATGTTCGCGAACAAATCCTTCGTCTTGCAGCCTCAGTGGGGAGAGAAAGTCTGTGCTTGACGGTTTGGTGTTTAGACCTTCTCTGTTCTTTTCAAACATTTTCCAATGTCTACACGACAACTCTGAGGGAGTTCAGTTTCCCTGGTTCTGGTCCCAGCGCAGCCTCTGAATCCCAGTGTGACCAGGGCAGTCTCAGCCCCCGACCTCTGACAGCCCTTCCCACTTAACAGAGGCAGACGTGCTGTGACCCTCTGCACAGGGGCCCTTCCTGCTCAGTCTGGACTGCCTCGGCGAGCCTGCCCTCCCCTCTCCCGCTCCTTCCTGCTCCTGCTCCTGTACAGAGAGCTGAACTGCGCCCTGGGGGAGAATTCCCACGACCCAGCCCACGCCTGCAGCCTCCTTCCAGAAAAGAGAAAAGAGCTCAGGAAAGGGTCATCCCCACTTGCCTCAGAAAAGGGTCATCCCCACTTGCCTCAGAAAAGGCTGCAAAGGAGAGTCTGGAAGTCACCAGCAGGAGGTGGGGGAGGACGGGGTGGGGTCAATCTGAAAAAACCATTTTCTCCTTGTCAAGTGAGTTTTAATCCAGATAGTGAAGGAGTGGTCAGGAGGAACAGAGATATCTCCCAAGTGAGCTCAGTGTGCACCTAAGCATCTAAGTGGACAGGCGGCAGGCAGGGCTCCGAGAGCCCCCAGGGTGCGCCCTCCCCGTGTCTAGCTAACTACCCCGCCAACCAAGGACACAAATCTGTGAGAACCGAGCCCCTGTCCGATTTGCTAACTCAACACTCAGCATAGAGGAGGGACTCAGCAAACACCGGCCAACGGCTGAATGAATAAAAGACACTCACTCGCTAACGCGGGACGGCAGCAGAGGCCCCTGCAGTTCTTGAACGGGTTTACACTCATCGTCCCTCCTCACTTCTGCTCCTGCCCCCTCACCTCCGACAGAGTCCCTGAATTACGGACGGCGGTTCACACCGGACCCCACGGCTTCCTTCTCCTCTTCTCCACTCCTCCTTGTTCACCCTGAATCCGGCTCGGCCGCCATCCCCACCTTCACCCCCTTCCCACATCGACCCTGAGTTTGCCTGGACCAAGCCCCACCAGATCTAGGCTGAGGATGTCTCCGCTGGCACCAAACCCGAAGCCTGTTCCAAACAGTCCCCTTTCAAACCCTCTCCGTACCTTCCAGCAGGCTCCTCCCAGACACAGCTTGAACCTCACCCCACTCACCATCTCTCTCCTGTCCTCCCTCCCGCACAGTCGTACCCTCTCCCAGAACCTTCACAGAGCACCTGCTTCACAGACGGGGCAGGTGTGATGTGCTCAAGGTCCCATAAGCCTCCTCCACCAAATCATGCTGCCGCTCAGACAACACAGCTGGTGATGACCAGGACTGATACTTTAAAATAATGCATGGCATTTTGTAGCACTTTACAAGGATTGCAGAGAAACACAGGTTTTTTGGTCACTTTATGGGATCAGACATTAAACAGCAGCATGTGACTCTGAGGCCCAACTCTGGGCGTGCACCCCACACTATGAGCTTCCTTCTGGCAGCCCGAGACCCGGCACAAACCACCCCGGGACCAAAAGGAGCAGCCCACCCCCCACGCCTGGCTCACACAGGAGCTGTTAAGAGTGTGACAGTTAAACAATGTGACGCAGCCGCTGCAGAGGAGGAAATGTGCGGTCACCCCTCAAGCTGTCTTCACAGTACAATATTCTGCAAGAAATACCAACCGTATTCAAGCAGGTCTTGTCATCCCTGGCGTGTTCTCTTATCACTTTATGTGGGGGATGAAGTAAACAGAAAGTGCTGGACATGCTTCTTATAATGAGGCCGTCAGCTGTTTGTGAGTTTGGGATCTAGCTCCCTCGTTCTCAACAGCTACGAAGGTCTAGGGACCCTTGATCTTATCTTTGCAAATTATTCTTTTGTGTTGAAACTAGATCTTTATCTATCCAAACAGGGACGATAACTAGGATGGGGTTTGAGGCGTGGCACACTCTCAGGGGCCAGGCTGGAATGGAAGGCAGGCAAAGGTGAACAGACGACAGGGTCACCTCACTTTCTAATACTCGACTAACACAAAGCTGCAATCACACAGTTAACAGTGTCTTACTCTGAAGACACGGATTCTAGAAGGAAAAGCTGTAGGCCATTACGTGACCGCGTCAGCTTCCTCCTGAATGTTCATTCCAGCTTTTCTTTACTTAAACATCTTGGTTTTGATGGTGGCCACATGCTCAGCTAAAACATTAACACTTGGTTCTTCTGACTCCTTCAGCCAGAACGGCCATGTGACACGTTCTAGCTAAGGATGCAGATGCCGGGTGCTTCTGGGAAAGCCTTCTCTTTTTGGTGTAGGGGCAGCTAGCACGAGTAGGAAAGCTAACGTACTCTGAGGATGGAGAAAAAGTCAGAAATACCCAGGGTCCCTCGATGGCACAAGTGAGTAGCCATGAATTACCTACCACACAAGACAGTAAGTCCCTATTTCTAAGTCCCTATTAGTCAGGTTTCCTATTAATTGCAGCGAACGTAATCCTAACCCGTTCAAAGTGATACCATCTTACACGTGGCTCTTCACACTTGACAAAGCGGCTTCCCGCTGGATCCTCATGACAAAACCAGGAAGGAAGGTAGACAGATCTCACTGCCACGGGCTGTAGTCTGCCACCCCGGTACTAAAGGACAAGTGACTTACTCAGAGTCTGACAACTAGTACACATCAGAGCCAAGACTCTGAGCTGCCTTCCAAGATACACAACCGGCTATCGGCGGAAAACGGTAACTCCCTGTCTCTTTCCCCATATGGACTTCAGGTGCTAGGAGGGTCCTGATGGGTGACACCAAATGAAAGGAAAATGTTCCAAACAACTATGTGACTAGGAAATAAGAGTAGGAAAAGTTTTATTTTTTAATGCAAATCAAGAGTTACAAAAACAGTCACCTTCAATTCCAGCCCGAGTCAGCGAGGTCAGGCTAAGCGGAGCAGGTACTACAAGCACGGCTTCAGAAGCGTCACAGAGCACTGCCACACAGCACAGCACACCTTATCTTTAGTCAGTTTTTATCTGATGATGAGACAAAGGGGCTAAAATACAGCCTTTTCTTCTTGACTTACTGCTTTAGACTTTCTGACTTCCTCAACTATTACAGTTCTCACAAATCGCTCAGTGGTCCAAAGGTTCATTGTTTGCTCTTAGATGCTATCTAAAAATTGGTAAAAGTCTGAAGTTACAGTCATTTCTAGCCATAAAATCTTCAAAGGCACTTTGCTGTTCTTAGGATAAAGTCCAAAATCCCAAGGCCAGACATGAGGCTCTCCCTGCTCTGGCTCCAGGCCGGGGTGTGCTCTGGGCTCAGCTGCGCCCCAAGCTGCTTTCCACCTGCAGTCCTGGCCGACTCCTGCCCGTCCTCCTGGCCTCAGCTTAGATGTCACTTCCTCAGAGAGGTCCCCAACCACGAGGAGCTACGCTCAGCCCCCTCCCGGGCCCTGGCAGCCCACACGGCCCCTTCCCTTACACCTCCCTCACTTTTTCTCTGCAAGGCCGCCCTGCTGGACTGGAAATTCTGTGAGGGGAAGGACCAAGCC
The DNA here is from genome assembly GCA_963574885.1 of Lepilemur ruficaudatus. NCBI lineage: Eukaryota > Metazoa > Chordata > Mammalia > Primates > Lepilemuridae > Lepilemur > Lepilemur ruficaudatus. Next base: position 14,309 of record CAUYRT010086047.1, on the reverse strand, counting down.
CATTTTGGGTGCCTAATTTGCTGCATGAATGTGTAAATGCCAGATGGCACATGCTCTCAATCCCCAGACTTACAGTCCCCCAACCAAAGGAAGAGAACCAAATACGGGTTTCAGGTGTTTTTTCTGGCTCCCCAGCCGTAGCGTCTTGACTTAAAAGAAGGAAGGAGACGTGTCATGGAGAGACTGCAAGGCTCAGCGCTATGGCTCTGCCCTCCTTTCAGTGTAGCTTCTCTGAGTCTCTGCTAGAGAGAAGCACTGTGTGTCCTCAGAACAAAGCCTCCGCTGCGCCACGGCCTCGGCTGCCGTCGTGAACGCTGCGGTTCCCCTGTGGAGTCTCCAAATGTGCAAATGCCTTCGGTACTGAGTTGCAGAGCTTCTTTGCACGAAAAGCACTGTGATAGCGGCTTTTTAAAAAACTCGGTCAACAATGACCAGGAACCCTGAACTGAACATAAAGGGGACATAAACTTGGAAGGGAGTGTTCATTGGGGACATAAACTTGGAAGGGAGTGTTCGTCGAGAGTGCCCAGACAGCCGTGAGGATGACCTGGGGACGCTTGCAGGAGAACACACCAACAGGTACAAAGCATGTGTCATGACTTCCCACCGACCAGAGCATCAACCTGCTGGAAAATACCGTGCCTAGCACAAGATTGGCAAATTTGGAGAAGAAAAACTAAAGTCTGCGAAGGCATTTGTTTCTGGAACAGATCAGCTGCACATGTGCCAACACCATCCTTGCTGTGACAGGGAGCTCGGATGTAGCCCCCCGAGCAGAGGGTCCCGAGGGTTTTATGATGTGCAGAACACATCTCTTTACGAAAGAGCGAGAACTAACCCTGACTGGCCTAAATTTTAGGGTGCACTCCTTTGTGTCCTTAAAATTGCCAGTATAACGGCCTGGCCTTCTTAGATCTTACTGCAGGGCCCAGAGGCTTGTTTCCTTCTGGGCCTCTTCTGTCTGAAGGGAGGTGGGTCACAGAAACAATCCCAGCCCAACAGTCTCTGCGGGGGCCGAATGGCCAGCAAGTAATTGTTTTCCTGTTCTTTCTAAAGGGCTCTGTTCAACCAGTCATGAGCAGATCATGGGGTTTTAATTTTTGATACTCCAATATTCAACCACATTATCTCCACACTGCAAACAGCCAGAGGCTGATCACCACGAGTTACGGAAACGCCACGAGTCCGGAAGAGAACGAAATCAGTGTTGGAGAGTTAAAGTCTTCCCGTGAAACACTAGAGAAGCACAAGTGGAACGTTTTGAGGACACCTTCTCCGTGTTTGCAAACACTGCAACCCGAGCAGGTCTGCACGCATGGGCGTGCAGGCACAAGTACTCGACCTCAGGGGTGGCAGGGAGCAGGTGGCCCTGCCGTCACCCTGGAGTCACACCCCATGACTGACCACGTGTGGACCTCAGTCATGTCATTGCTTCCTAGTGCTTTCATGCCCTGCTAAGTTGACCTGCTGCGTGACATGGCTGTACACATGAAGTGACACAGGTCTGCTCCATTGCTGACTTACCTGTGTTATCTCTGGCGACAAGCCCCTTAGGAAGATCCCCCGGAGTCGGGGAGGTCCTGCTGTCCCACTTGACCATGTCAAGATTGTTGCAATATTCCCATCTCTTCTGCTGAAGCTCCTGTAACCAGTAAGTCATGAGCTGCCGATTCGGAGCCTAGAAAGAAGGAGGGAAACGTGTTATGGCGGCCAGTAAAATGAGGAGCTTAAAACACTCTGTTCCGTGAGTCCGACTGCACAGCTCGCTGCAGGGAAGGAAGAGTCAGGTGAACTGACCATGGGAATCTTACTTACAAGATGGGCAGCGTTTTATCAGTCCAAGCCGGGTGAGCAAACAGCAATTCTAACACAAAGAATTTAACCAAATTAATAGGAAATCTTTTTAAATTCTAAAATTAGAAAATGAAACAGTATAACATTTTCTTCAGGAAGTTTTAAGGCACAGCGGCTCACACCTGTAACCCCAGCATTCTGGGAGGCCAACTCGGGACAGTGGCTTGAGGTCAGGATTTCAAGGCCAGCCTGGGCAAGAGCGAGACCCCATCTTCACAAAAAACAGAAGAATCAGCCGGGCACCGTGGCACACGCCTGTAGTCCCAGCTATTCGTGAGGCTGAGGCAGGAGGATCATTTGAGCCCAGGAGTTTGAGGCTGCCGTGTGCTATGATGACGCTACTGCACTCAACCCCGGGGGGTGGGGGTGGGGACGACAGACAGGGCAAGATTCTGTGTCAAAAAAAAAAAAAAGAGAGAGAGAAGGAAAAGAGTTTTAGGAAGGTTTGATAATTCTGCTGCTCTTTCACTCTGGACACCTACAAATTCCACCTCGAGAAATCAATTCTTACGTGGGTACAGAAGACAGCCTTAACAAACCATATCTAACAATGATACTTAAACTCTGTCAGCTTCTGAAAGAGTGGACAAACAAAAGTGCAGATTAAAAACTAGATTATTTGTCTTCTATGAAATTTTCGTCCCAAGAAAGGCAGGATTACATTTTTTCCTAACAGATTGAGCTGGTGTAGTATATTCTTGGTTATCCAAATACTCACATAGCTTTGGGATTTTCAATTGGTAAATATTCATGATGTGTGAAAAAGCATGATGCATACCATACTGTCTCAATCCCATAAAACTGGATGTTGTGTATGTGTCAGGATCTAGAAGGACACATCCAACTGTAAACTGCTTGTGACTGTGCATGACTTCGTTCTTTGCTTCTTGTGTTTTTCAGTTTCCTATACTGCAAATATTAACTTTTTTAAAAAATAAAGGTTATTTTAAAAACTTGAAAAAAAAGAAAGAAAACACTCTGTGAACTAGAAATAGAAAGGAAGTTTCTCAACATGATAAATAGCATTTATGACTGCCTCCTCCTTCCCCCAGATAACAGAGTACACAATAGTAAAAGACTAAAAAACTTTCTCACTATGACCAGGAATAAGACATGGCTTTTGCCACATTTAACCAACACCGAACTGGAAGTTCTGGGTAGAACAATTGGACAAAAACAACAAATAAAGGCACCCAAATTGGAAAGGAAAAAGCAAAACTATCTCTATTTGCAGAAGACGTGACCTGCTATGGAATATTCCAAAGAATCCACCAAGAACCCCACAAATATTAAAGCTAATAAATTCAGCAAATTGCATGATATAAAATCAATCTACAAAAAGCAACTGTGTTTCTATACAACAGCACTGAAAATCCAAAAAGGAAATTAAAACAATCCTACTTAGAGTAGCATCAAATAGAATACCTAGAAATAAACTGACTTAAGGAGGTTTAAGACTTGTACACTACAATGAAAACTTCAAATCAGTTCTATCCTGCTCTTTAGTTTCCAATATTATCATAATGTTAATGGGGAAAAAAGGCCAAACTCTGTAAAATAATTTTAAAGAGATTTACTTTGAGTAAATTTGAGGACCATGACCCGGAGCCACGCCCAAGAAGCCTTGAGCAAGTGGACTCGCTGTGGCTGCAGTACAGTTTGGTTTTATACATTTCAAGGGCACAGGGATTACAGGTAAAGTCATAAATCAATACATGGGAGGCATACACTGGTTTGGCCCGAAAAGGTGGGCCATCTCAAAGGTGGGGGGCTTACAGGTTATAGGCGGGTTTAAAGATTCTTTGGTAATTGGTTAAAGACATGAAGCTTTGTCTAAAGGCTTGGGATGTTTTAACACACGAGCTGTTATCAGAGATAAACCAGGGGACATAGATTTGTTTTGTAAATCAGGACCTGCAGGTGTGTCTTGCATACCCTTAGGCCTGTTAATGGATTACAAAGGATGTCTCCAAGAAGGGAGGGGCGTGATGAGGCATGTCTGACCTCCCTCCTCCTGGCAGACAATTTAGTTTTAGGATATACCTTTGGCCACCATTCAGTCAGCCGTTGGGGGCGGGGGGGAGGGAGTGAGCCTTAAGATTTTATTTTAGTTCACAATAACATCACTGATATAGTGTATTTATACTTGAGATCTGTATCAAGTCCAAATCCCTCCTAACCAAATTATGACAGTAAGTTGAATTCATGTTGATAGAGAAAAGGAAAATTCCACTAAGCAAAATCCCTCCCCATGAACAACCCCCTATATAACTGCTAAACTGCTGCCTCTTTCGTGTCTGTGAACTGCTTGCAGCAACTTCTGCCATAGTAAGATAAGACAGGAAGAAATTCCACAGAAACTCTATACCAGGAACTGGGGGCGCTCGAAACACTGCCCCACTAAAGATAACCATATTGTAACTGTACCCTACACCCTCCCTAAAACAAAATGTACACTCTCTGTTCGTGGCTCAGAATTTGGTGGCAATCCACCTCTGAGCCCACCGGCATAAACAAACCTGGTTCTCTCCACCCTTTTCATGCCATTTGGTTTGTTCTCTGTCAGCTCTGCCGTAAGAACATAACCCCGTTGCAGCAAATTGTAAACTGAGACCCTTCCCATATGAAAGCAAACTGTGGTTAGCTCTTTTCTGAAACTGAGATAGAGAAGAAGGTATTTGGAAGGTCAATCACTGAATACCAGTCTCCTTTGGCCTGCTGTATATTCTGTATGGCTGAAATCATGTCAGGGACTGCTGAGCCTCTGGGCAATACCACTTCATTTAAGCCTCAACAGTCTACTGTTAGGAGCCACCCCCCTTTCTCACTAGCCACACAGGATTATTGTGCAGACTTCATTTGGTACCAGCACTCCAGCTTCTAGCATGTCATTGATTAAAATGTTAACCTCTTTCTGCCCTCCAGGTATTCTATATTGTTTTAAATTAACCACCTGTGTGGGTTCAGGCAGTCCTAGTGTTTCCTATTTAGCATGCCCATTCAAGACTGGCCTGAGGGTGGACTTACACGCTTTCTGTTTTATAGTATTAGGTAGGGGAAGTGATTCCCAGGTAGATATAATACCCATCCCAATAATACAATCGGGAGATTATAATATAAAGGAGACATGACCACCTCATATAAAGCTTGTTTAAAAACCCGAATTTTCATCCAAACCTTCACCTCAGTCCCATCCACTGCTGCAAGTCCATATCCTCCCAGTCTAACCTTAGCCACCATTAAGATCTGGCTTTGGAATCACAGTGTATTGGGCTGCTTTGTCAAGGAGTATCAAAAAGATTTCTTTTCCCCCATCTGGCCATTTTACCTACACATATACAAACAGCCTCAGGTCCCCAGTGGGGGTGGGGGGACTGGGGAAGACTGTGGGGGGGTTGGACCAGGAGACCCTGACCTGTCAATCATTACCTAGATTCATCAGTGTAACCATGCTCCAAGGTGATTCCAGGTGGGGTTTCTCATGTAATCTTTGCCTTCTGACTTTTTAAATTCCTCCAGACTAGGATAATGGAGCAAACTTACTTGGGGCATTTTAAGGTCGGTGGTTAGTAATGGGGGGAGTCCCAAGGTGTCGTATCAATACCTTTGTTTCAGCCCCATCAATGTCTCCCACATTCATCCCATTTTTTAATAACCAAAGTTCCCTGATTCTCCCCTCTGCCTCTCTCCCCGTTTTCTTTTTAATCACTTTAATATCCATGGTATGGATAAGGGAAACCCCCATCTATTACTTGGTGCATCAGGCACCCGAGACTCCCACCACTCATGGAAGATCCACATCAACATAATACTAACCTGTTACCTGGCCCATCAACTAGTCTATTGCCTGGCACATCAACATAATATTAACCTGTTACCTGACACATCAACTAACCTACACCTGGTACCCCACCCCTCGGACCACCCCAACTGAATAAAAGTGGGAAAAATCGGGTAGACGGTGCTCAGAATTTGGTGGCGAGGCCCCTCTGAGCCTGCTGGTGAACAAACTTTGATTCTCTGACTCTCCGTGTGCCGCTCGGTTTGTCCTCAGGACCACCCGCTGTAGCACTTGCTATAACACTATCAGTAAGACCAACAGAGGGAAATTAAGACAGCAAATCAAGTAAGGTTTCGAGTAATGTCTGCCTTGGTGCAGAAGGGACACCCTTAACCACAGCATTTACCATAACCTGGGTAAAGGGCATATTTAGCAGGTAAATATCCCAGTCATCATAAAGCCAGTGCCACGCTGGTTGCATATGAAGCAGGTCAGCTGCTTCCTCTGGAGTCCTCCACTTAGCATTTATCGGGAGAGTAGGGCAGTTCCTCTTCTCAGGATAAACACTTTATAGTGGCTTTTATCGATAGTTCCCCAGGCTGGCCGTTCCCTCGGGAAGAACCTTACGTGTGTCTGGATCATGTATAGCCATCTCTGATTGTTAAATAGTAAGCTGTGGGTCCCGCATCACCCTACACATGTTCTTCCATTCTGCAGCATTTAAAACCAAAGATACTCTCCTAAATGAGTTATCCTAACAATCCATTTCCGTAAAGGCTCCTCAGGAAGCTGATGATACCAATCCACAAAATGAGAAAATTCCTTCACATTATACCCCCTGATCTCAGTAGTTTCTTGGTTTTTCCCTCCCCCAACATTGACTACTTTCTTAGTGACCAAAGGTTACAGAGGTATTTCCTGTTGTCATGGCATAATCTTCCCCTTTGTGAGTTGCTTTGAGGCTAGTATCCTGGGCTCAGAGAGACCCACATCTGAACTTGGTAGAGTCTGAAGTCTCAACCCAGCACTTCTCTTTTACTTTCATTTTATAGATAGCAATAACCAAGAGATTATGTCTTTATCATGATTCTTATTATTTTGCATTTCCTTAAGTATCCAATGAGCCAACTTCCTGGAATAGGGTCTACCACCATCTCTAAATTCCATTGGTAACTTTTACCTTTAGTCACTGAATGCAGAGCAGGTGCAGTTTCATACCATGAATGTCTAGGGGGCCATCCAAAAAGCAAAGGTTTCTTATCCCCACCCTTTCACCCCTTCTCTTCCCTAATCACATTTCTGTGAACTAGGGCTGTTCTAGGAAATCTTGTGTCACTGACACCAAATGAGTAGAATAAACAAACCATTTTTCCTCTGCTTTCACTCTACGACAATCAAAACAGAATACTTCTGTGACCAAATGTGTGGGGTTATTTCCCCACAAACCAAGCAAGCAATCAATTCTGCAGTGGATCCCATCTGAGTGTCCTCTGATTCAATTCAATTTTGACTCTATTTACTCTATCTACTTTGCTCTTTGGATGGCCCCCTAGGCACTCATGGTATGAAACTGCACCTGCTCTGCATTCAGTGATTAAAGGTAAAAGTTACCAATGGAATTTAGAGATGGTGGTAGACCCAATTCCAGGGAGTTGGCTCACTGGATATTTAAGGAAATGCAAAATAATAAGAATCATGATAAAGACATAATCTCTTGGTTATTGCTATCTATAAAATGAAAATAAAAGACAAGTGCTGTGGGTTCTTATCCCACAGGTTGAAGATGCAGTCCCACAAGACTGAGCCCCACTTCCGAGGCCAATCACAAGCCCATGGTTTTTTTTTTTCTTTTTCTTTTGCCTGTGTTTCTGACCAACCAGCTATAAATCAGAGTTCCCACAGCCCTCTCCTTGGATTAGATTAATTGCTGGAGCAGCTCACAGGACTCAGGGAAACAGTTACTTACTTTTCACAGTTTATTACAAAGGATATTTTAAAGGATACAAATAAAGATGAAGACATACATAGGGCAAAGTCTGGAAGGGTCCCAAGCACAGGAGCTTCTGTCCCTGCGGAGCTGGATTGTGACATCCTCCTAGCACATGGATGTATAAACCACCAAATGCTCAACCTTCTGCAAGCTCCCTGAATCCTGTATCTTTTTGATTTTTTATATAAGCTTCATTAAGTAGGCATGATTGATTAAACCGCTGGCCACTGGTGATCAACTTAACATTTAGCCCTCTCCTCCCTCCCCAGAGATTGGGGGTGGGGCTGAAAGGACCAACCCTCTGAGCTTGTGGCTAGTTTCCCTGGCAACAAGTTCCCATCCCTTGGTAACTAAGGACTTTCCAAAAATAGCCTCATTAGCATAAACTCAGGTGTGTTTGAAAGAACTTGTCATTAATAACAAAAGACTGTCTTTCACCTTTGTCACTTAAGAGTTACTTCCAAGAATCAAGAAAAAAGACCAAATACTTTAACAAAGGATATTCTTATTGCTCTAGTCACTTAGGAAATGAAAAGGCTTATAGAAGCTGAGAGTCAGGAGTCAGGTAGAGAAAAATCAAAATATATGCATCATAATATCACAAATAGTGTTTGCTAGTTTTCTCCACTGTAACTATTTTTCTTTTTCTTTATTTTTTAAAAGCAAATCAAAGTCTAGTCCATATTCAAAGAGAGAGGGAATAAGCTCCACCTAGAGGGGACAGTATCTACACATATTATTTGGAATTCATAAAGGAGAGTTGTCTCTTCTACCCATTTATTGATTTATTCAATTGTTTATTTTTATCAATATGGCCTCATGTGTTTCTTTTATGCTTTGAGTAAGGATCCAATACTGGTTATTTGTTTTGTTGCTCAAATCATTCCAGCTTTGCCCATTAGGAGCTATTTCAGGTCAGCTCCTGTGTCTATTAATATTTAACATGTCTCCATCATTTTGTAAAGCTCTTTCTTACTTTCTGATACCACAAAATGCTCTGAGCTTATTTTGCATTTCCCTTGCCTGGGTCCTAGAATCAAGGAATTCTCCACAAAGTTCTAGTTCCTTTTGTTGGAGAATGGTATCCAAGATCTGGATGCTGAGATACTGGGATGTTTCTTTGAGGAAGAAAAGAAAGTTTTATCTGAGGAATTAGAGCCCCCTTTAATTATCAGTCCCAGAAATGCACTGAAATGCAAGAGCAGTCATGTCTCACTCTTCTCTTGAGCTAAATTATTACCTCTTGAAGCCACTTGCTATATGGCTCTAGACTGACACCAAGTAGCCATAAAATGCCATATGCCAGCACCGTAACTCATACCCTATAGTTCTACAATGTATAGCCAATAACTAATCAGTGAGTGATTATCAGTGAGACTTCCCATCAAATAGCTTTCTAGCAGCCCACTCCCAGTCCCCTTTGTCTTTAAAAACCTGCTTGTAACAAAGGCTGAAGAGAGCACTCCCCAAGGCAACTTGGAGTGTGTCCTGGGTGATAGTCCTCAACCTTGGCCCAAATAAACTCTCTATATTAATTTTGCCTCAGGGCCGGACGCGGTGGCTCACGCCTGTAATCCTAGCACTCAGGCCGAGGCAGGTGGATCACTGAAGGTCAGGAGTTCGAAACCAGCCTGAGCAAGAGCGAGTCCCCGTCTCTACTAAAAAATAGAAAGAAATTAATTGGCCAACTAAAAATATATAGAAAAAATTAGCCGGGCATGGTGCCACATGCCTGTAGTTCCAGCTACTCGGGAGGCTGAGACAAAAGGATTGCTTGAGCCCAGGAGTTTGAGGTTGCTGTGAGGTAGGCTGACGCCACAGCACTCTAGCCCAGGCAATAGAGTGAGACTCTGTCTCGAAAAAATCAATAAATAAATAAAATAAAATAAAATAATTTTGCCTCAGTTTCTTTCTTTAGGTCTACAGCATCTAGGCCTTCTCAGCATAGTTAGTAATACATGTATGTAAGTATATTAACCCATTTATTTACACATATTTATTATCATTTATCCATATACCTGTTAAGCCAATACATATTAAAATTATATAAATACACACATACACACATTGCTTTTCAATTAAAAATCACCTCAAAATGAATTACACAGCTAAATACAAAATGCAAAACTAAAATTTTTAGAAGACAGGAAATAGTCTTTGAGACTTTCAGTTAAGCAACAACTTTTTAGACATGACACAAAAAGAAACTATAAAAGAAAACATCTGGAATTCATCAAAATTTGCTCTGCCAAAGACACAAATGGGTGAAAAGAGAAGTCACGGAAAATATTTGAAAGTCACAAATCTAACAAGGCACTTCAAAGGGTGATTTACTAATGAACTGTCTACCAGAAAAATACAAACAATCTAACTCACTGTCTCCAAACTGATGGCAGGGACATTAACCATAAACTTGCTGTTCTTGAGATTAATCACCTGTCTTTTAAGATTAACTAACTGTGGAGCTGTTCCTTTTACAGCCTTCAGGGATGTTTACACAGCATTTGAAAGGAGCTGAGCTACAAAAGGAAAGTGTAAATTCTCCTTTCCATTTGCCAGAGGGTCTGGTTCCCGTGTTCCAGAGAAGCTGATAAGCAAGTCTCCAGAAGAAGAAAAGAAAATGAGAAATGGCCATCAGCTGCCTCCCATTATCAGTCTGCAGCCAAGAAAAATATGAAAAAATAAAGGCAGCAGTTTCACAGCTGTCTTCTCTTAATCAGCCTACAGCAGTACATTTTTTCTTAACCCCTTACAACCCCCAATAAAAGGCCTGAAGCTACTTGGCTTCAGGGCCAGCACTCCCTTCTTCTCTATTTCTGTGCTGTGTCCTTTTTACCTTGTCTGGGAAAAAGTAAAATAAACTTTTTGCTTCTTTCTATCCTAACCTTCGTGTGAGCATTCTTTCTCCACCTATATCGTAGGCTTCTAGTGAATTTCCACTCTAATGGTACTTGTATCCAGAACACATAAAGAACTCTCAACATCAAGACCTGCCCTCCAAGAAGTACTCAGAACAGTGTTACACATGGATCAGCACAATAAACACTCACAAATGTAAAATCAAACAAAAGCTAAAGGTCAAAGGCCAGATACCACAATGGTTCAAGACAGAAAACAAAGCAACAAAGTTCAACCCAACAGAATGAACAGAAATCTACCCCACTTATCAATTCTCTCAATAAATGTGAATGGTTTGAACTTCCCACTAAAGAGACACAGGCTGGCCGAATGGATAAATATACACAAGCCAGGTATCTGCTATCTTTAGGAAACACATCTAAACCACAAGGATGCATTCAGACTCAAGGTGAAGGGATGGAAAACAATATTTTAAGCAAACGGAAGCCAAAAGAAAGCTGGCATGGTGGCTCTAATTTCAAATAACTTTAGTCTTCAAATCAACAAAAGTGACGAAAAGACAAAGGGTCACTATATAATGGTGAAGGGTACAATACAACAAGAAGACATAATAATTCTAAATATTTATGGCCCTAACTCAGGTGTACCCAGATGCATAAAGCAAATCCTACTTGATCTAAACAAAATGATAAACAGCAACACCATAATAGCGAGAGAGTTCAACAATCCTCTGACAGAACAGGAGAGATCCTCCAAACAGAAAATAAACAAAGAAACAATGGACTTAAACAGAACTCTAGAACAAATGGGCCTGATTCACATTTACAGAACATTCTACCCAAAAACCACTGAATGTATCTTTTTCTCATCATGGGACATTCTCTAAGATTGACCATATCCTAGGCCACAAAGCATGTCTCAAAAAATTTAAAAAATAGAAATTATACCATGCATCTTCTCAGGTCACAGTGGAATAAAATTAGAAATCAACTCCAACAGAAACTCTCTTCTCTACACAAAGGCATGGAAACTAAACAACCTTCTGCTGAATGATTATTGCATTAAGGATGAAATAAAAAGATTCGTTGAACTAAATGATAAAAGAGACACAAGTTATCAAAATCTGTGAGACACAGCTAAAGCAGTCCTGAGAGGAAAATCTATGTCCATAAATGCTTACATCCAAAAGAGAGAAAAATCATAAATAAAGAATCTAGTGAGTTGTCTCAAAGGACTGGAAAAGGGTGAGCAAACCGACCCCAAACCCAGCAGAAGAAAAAAAAAATAACAAATATCAGAGCAGAGCTAAATGAAATTGATAACAAAAAAACTATATGGAAGATAAATAAAACAAAAATTTGGTTCTTTGAAAAAATAAAATTGACAAACCTCTGGCTAGATTAACAAGAAGCAGAAAAGAAAGAACTCTAATAAGCTCCATCAGGAATGAAAAAGGAGAAATTACAACTGATGCCATGGATTGCCATGCCAATACAAAATATCATCTATGAATACTATAAAAATCTGTATGTACATAAACTGGAAAATGTGGAGGAAATGGACAAATTCATAGAAACACACAGCCTCCCTAGGATCAATCAGCAATAAAAAATCTTCCTAAAAGGAAAAGTCCCAGACCAGATGGTTTCACACCCAAATTTTACCAGCCCTACAAAGAAGAATTGGTGCCTAACGTGCAGAAATTAAACCAAATTCAGGGGCTTATCAAAAAAACAATCATCATGATGAAGTGGGCTACATCCCGGGGATGCAGGGATGGTTCAACATATGCAAATCTATAAATGTAATTCACCACATAAATAGAAGCAAAACCAAAGACCATATGATCCTCTTAATAGACACAGAAAAAGCATTCTGCAAAATTCAACACCCTTTTATGATAAGAACACTTAACAAAATAGGCATAGAGAGGACTTACCTAAAAATGATACAAGCCATATATGACAAACTCACAGCCAACATCATACTGAATGGGAAAAAACTGAATGTATTCCCACTTAGAACTGGAAGCAGACAAGGTTGCCCTTTCACTGCTTCTATTCAACATAGTGCTGGAAGTCCTAGCCAGAGGAGTCAGATAAGAGAAGCAAAGCAAGAGCATCCAAATGGGGGCAGAAGAGGTCAAACTATCTCTCTTTGCAGATGATATGATCTGGTATCTACAAAACTCCAAAGATTCTGCCATGAGACTACTGGAATAGATAAACAAATTCAGCAAAGTCTCATGTTACAAAATCAATGTACAGAAATCAGTAGCATTTTTATATGCCAACATCAGTCAAACTGAGAACCGAATTAAACACTCAATACCCTTCACAACAGCAATAAAGAAAGTAAAATACCTAGGAATATATTGAACTAATGAGGTAAAAGACCGCTACAGAGAGAACTACGAAACACCGAGGAAAGAAATAGCAGAGGACGTAAACAGGTGGAAAACCATACCATGCTCATGGGTTGGCAGAATCAACACTGTTAAAATGTCTATACTATCCAAAGTGATCTACAGATTCAATGCAATCCCTAGTAAAATACCAACATCATTTTTTCACAGATAGAGAAAAAATAATTTCATGCTTCATATAGAACCAGAGAAGACCCCATATAGCAAAAGCAATCTTAAGCAAAAAGAACAAATAGGGAGGCACCAATGTACCAGACTTCAAGCTATACTACAAGGCTATCGTAACTAAAACAGCATGGTACTGGCACAAGAACAGAGACATAGACCAATGGAACAGAACTGAGAACCCAGATATAAAACCATCCTCATATAGCCATCTAATCTTTGACAAAGCAGACAAAAACATACACTGGGAAAAAGAATCCTTATTCAATAAATGGTGCTGGGAAAACTGGATAGCGACATGTAGAAGACTGAAACAGGATCCACACCTTTCACCTCTCACAAAAATCAACTCACAGTGGATAACAGACTTAAACCTAAGACGTGAAACTCTAAGAATTATAGAAGAAAATGTCAAAAAAAACTCTTGTAGACATTGGCCTAGGCAAAGACTTTATAAAGAAGACCCCAAAGGAAATCACAGCAAAAACAAAAATAAATAAATGGGACCTTATCAAATTAAAAAGCTTCTGAACAGCCAAGGAAACTATCATGAGAGCAAACAGACAACATACAGAATGGGACAAAATTTTCACATGTTACACATCTGATAAAAGGCTGATAACTAGAATTTATATGGAACTCAGAAAAATCAGCAAGAAAAAATCAAACAACCCTATCAAAAAGTGGGCAAAGGACAGCAACAGAAACTCTCCAAAAGAAGACAGAACAATGGCTAACAAACATATGAAATAATGCTCAACATCTCTAATCATCAGGGAAATGCAAATCAAAACCACAATGAGGTATCACTTATCCCAAGTGAGAATGCTCTTTATTAAAAAGTCCCAAAACAATAAATGTTGGCATGGATGCAGAGAGATAGGAACACTCATACGCTGTTGGTGGGACTGAAAACTAGTGCAACCTCTGTGGAAAGCAATATAGAGATACCTTAAAGAGCTACAAGTAGATCTACCATTTGATCCAGCAATCCCACTACTGGGCATCTACCCAAAAGAACAAAAGACATTGTATAAAAAAGACATCTGCACTAAAATGTTTATAGCATCACAATTCACAATTGCAAAGTTGTGGAAACAACCCAAGTGCCCATCAATACATGAGTGGATTAATAAAATGTGGTATATGTATACCATGGAGTTCTACTCAGCCACAAAAAACAATGGTGATCTATCACATCTTGTGTTATCCTAGATAAAGCTGGAACCCATTCT